>QMFG01003069.1:43216-92956 GCA_003314545.1 Ramaria sp. MG151
CCCCCCATTTCATTGATAGGGCTACATCCTGTCTTACATCGGTTATCAATGAAGCCAACAGTGATCATAATCCATACACAATGCATGCACAAATCGTCAAGCATTCCATCGCTGAGGTCAAGCCCAGCACTTCAAGGGGTGCACATTCTCATTGAAGGGGCACTGTCAGAATTCAATTATCAAAGATAAATGTTATATATGAATGTATTGTTAGAAAGAACATTCGAAAATGTTTCCATATGAATAGAATGGTATTCAAAAGTGAATAGTAATCCTACAGTAAAAGCGAAGGGCTTTCGGAATGTTTGCGAAGAGGTGCATAGTTCCGAAGAGATAGATATTCCGAAAGGATTCTATCTCGGGGATTGGATGAACCTTTTGGTTCATGCCGATCACAGCCAATGAGATCACATTCTTTCGAAGTGTAATCAAACCCAAATTGATAAGTTTTATAGGACTTACTTCGAAGTGAAGTTGTTCATCAAGATTGTTCACGACGAATTGTTAGGCCAAATAGATCAATCAAGGAGACGTGCAATAATTGAACTAGAGAGCATACATGCGAATGTGTTACTTATATACTGGGATGTTTGGAGGCAAGAGTGAATGGGGAGTAGTCCATTGGGGATCGGAAAATAGCTAAGGTACATGTATGCTAGTTAATGACCATAGAAAATAGAGAACAAGGGTTGGGTGAAAATTGTGAATAAGAAAAGATTTAACGAACTAGAAATAAGTCCTGAAACATGTTTCCGAATTGTATGTCGTTTCAGGTAGACGAACCCTTGTTTCACTTCCTTAAACAATGACCCTGAGTGTCAGAAATGAACGTGTCAACATATTGAATCATATGTCTTGTCACCATAAGCTTTTAGAAGCATAGAATCGACCCTGATATTGAGTTCCTAGAAATAGATGGGGATAGTGTAGATGCTTCTTTTCTGAGGAAGGACTAATAACAGAATCTGATCTCTTGGTTGAGTCCTTGTGATGTTGCTAGGATGATTCAAGGTGTTAAGGGTGACGGAATGTTGAATGGTTCATGTGTGATGAATTTGTTGACGATTTGGGTTCCGAAGAATCGATTCAGAAGAAGGTTGTTCAGATGGTTCGGAAGGTGGAGTAGGACACAAGTCATGATCGTGACAGGCACACACTGTTCAAGGGGTGTCACCATCATTTCTATATCATTTTTGTGCATTCATCCACGCCCCCGCATGTTCTCACATATTGCAAGCCCTCCCAACACCTCGTCACTTGCAGTTGACAGGCCTTGAAGGGGTGTACTTCAGCATTAAAGGGGTGCAATATCCCTCAAAATTGTTCTCAAACACTTGCGCCAGCCCATCCTCATTTGTGCAGCCCACACACATGTTCACATTCATCAATGAGTTCACAACATCCATGCTACATCTTATCTTTGTTGCATGCATCTGCACTCACACAATCACAGTCCACACCTGCAGACACTTGCATGCACTTCCACTTCTCATGCACATATGCAGTCTATCATGCTTGCCTGTGTTCCCAAGCTTTCATATATATCTGGCACACAAGCTCAATCACGCACCTCCTTCCTTGCTCTCACTCTTGAAATCCCACACAGTCACACACTTGAATATCTGTACTCGCATTCGTACTCACTCACGCGTACTTTCACTAGTACTCGCATATCTTGAACTTGGACAGCCGGAAAAGCAACCTGTTATTCCTCATTATTCCTACATTTGCTAACCACTGAAATGTGTCGCATTTCTTTCCCATGTCACATCACATCACGTCTCACCATCTCCTCACACCACATCACATCGAACCATCACTGCGTTGTCATGTTACCCTCACCGCCCATCATGTTTGCCTGTGCTATCCGCATTGAAAGCCCATCACACATTACCCATGTCACTCGATCTTCTTGCTACATCAAATTTTCCATGCACTGACATTAGTGCAAGCCCTTTAAATCCTCGTCACTTGGAATTAGCAGGGCTTGAAGGGGTGTGTTATTATAGATGTTATTGGCTATTTTTAGGTTAGGTGCAGAATAGCCACCCTAGTTACTCCACCCCTCAATTAATTACCCCTGAGCCATTCAGTATAAGTAGTTCAATTAGATACTCAAATAAATCAGTTGGTAAAAAAAGCCCAGCTGCTCACTGTGTTGAGCCTGGTATGTTTTGGAACTGGGGATAACATGTCCCCCAGTTATTGTTCTTGTCTGTCTCTGGTTCTTGTCTGTCTCTGGTTCTTGTCTGTCTCTGGTTCTTGTCTGTCTCTGGTTCTTGTTTGTCTCTGGTTCTTGTTGTCTTGTTCTTGTTGCGGCCGATAGCCACACTCAACTTGTTCTCATTGTCTCCTGTATCTCTCACAATTTACAAAAGTAAAGGCCTATCTTGTGGGTAATTTTTTTTCTGATCTTGAACATATACATTTGTTTTGACATCCTTCAGAGTCTAAAGAGATGAGGCAAGGATAGTGTTGCAATTGTGCCACTGGAAGGTTGGTAAGGGTTGGTGTCACAGTCACATATCCGGCCAATCTCCAGATCTCTGGATCTCTTAGGCCAATCTCTGGATCACTTTGACCTCTGGATCTCCAGGTTCATCCAGAAAACCTTGTTACTCTTCTATCCTCACTTCCCCTTGTCATTCCATTTTGACCCCCCTGTTTTCTATGTTTTGGAAATCTTTTTTTGATAGTTATGAAATGTATTTCACTTATATTAGTCATCCCCAGACCCGATCCCCAAGGCCCTTAGTATATAAACTCAAAACCCTCTTGTATATTCCTCCGTTCTGATATATGCTAAGTAACACATCCTGGAAACATCATCATTGTTCCTGGGTTGTCATTTAACAACTGTAACAACCTGCCATTCAACAGTTGGGCAGAATGTAAGTGTGGAAATAATTATGGCAATCCAGCATTATCTATAGGTGTGGTAGTGGATCATGAATTCTGAGAGTCAGTGTAAGGGCAACCCTTATAGTGCTTGCAAATGTCAGCTGGGAAATCCAAAAAGGAAAGTCTAAGGGCTCTCACTACTAGTAAAGCTACTATATACTACTGCTCAGCACCCAACCAGGGACAGCTCTATCCAATGTCAACCCTGCCTGAACACTATCTCCACAAGGCCCTTCAACCCTGACAGAGGGCAGATACTGGGCCAGATGCTCAAATTGCCTTGGATCTTGGACATAAATGTCATTAAACCTCAGACTTTGATATCATGCTTTGGATATGTCAAAGTTCAGGCTTTGGAACTCAGAGGTGACAAAGAGTTTAAAGTATTAGCTGCAACTCAACTATCTGCTGATGTTGGACTGGACCTTTGGAAGTGCTTGGTTGTCATACCCAAAGATCACTACTCAGGAGTGAAGTTCAGACTTCAGACTCCATGCCTGAGGTATGCCAATGTTCAGACTTCAGGACTTGGAGGCACAGAAGAGTTTGGAGCATTGGCCAAAACTTGGTTGTCCCCTGACAGTCAGAGTGGTTGGAAATACTACTAACCCTTCCTAGTTCCATTGAGGTTTGAGGTGAGATATGAAGCAATGCAATAGCTTGATTTAGGGAAAGGTTAATAAATATCCTATCATCAATATGCTCTTAGTGTGAAGTCTATTGCCACAAAACAAAAGCCAATGTAGCTCATCTACATAATGACTCAAGAGCTGTGCCTGCATAATCCCATCCTATAGCTATCCTGGACTTTTCAAGAGTTGTGATATACCCCAAAACCTGTCAAGTCCTATTTCAGACCTACTCTAGAAGGTTCCACGTTGGAATACAATAAAAATCCTGACCTTGGTGAATATCCAACATAGCAGATTGCTTTGAGACTATGGGACTGGAAGCTTAGTGGTTAAAGCACCAAACTGGAATACTGGAGATCCTGGGTTCAATTCCCAGCCAGTTCATTATTTTCAATACCACTAAGGGGAGATCCAAAGATATGGAAATATCAATTTCCTACATTCCAGATGTTTGGGAAACCACACCCAGCAGTTTTACTTAGAGGCTATACCTGAATATCCATGCTTGAAATTCAGAACCTCAGAAACCCCCCATTCACATTTTGTCAGCTGATTATATTTAGTACATCGTGTATGATAATAACCGCGTTGAAAGAGAAGATCGCGAGACTGACTTGTTTTGTATTACGAACTGAGCTACAGATGCCTAATAGTGACAGGTTTTACACACGGCGGAGTTTGAAAACATGCTGCGGGAAGCTGAAACACTGAACGCTTTCCGACAGTTTTAGCCTGTCGGCTGAAACGACGAACTAAACGCTTTCCTGGTGCCATATGCAACGAAGTCTTTCATTCCAAATGCAGAGAGCGCTCCGGAAGATCGCGTCAATTGCATAGTCGAGGTCCCCTTGAGGGAGGCAGGGTAAACTCGGCTAACTCTAAGAACATACTCGTGGTCCACTCGCTTGAATTCTTAATTGAGCTGGGAGCTGCGGATTGGGTAGGACTTAACCTGCGCAGGGTGAGGTTGTCGCGACTTGGGAATAGTCGAGCTCATCCGACGACTGATTCCTCGGATCTTGGTATCTAAAACACACCTAGAATGGTACAAATCTGAACACCTGTGTACTTACTTCTATATAGAATATGACATAACATAGGTTTCTATCATCGTCAAAGGAATCGCTTTTCCACGCTCAACACGATTTCTAGTCGAATTCTCATCGTGTTTTCCAGCGACAACAAAGCCTGGTTTTCATGACACCGCCTCTTGTTCGGTACCGTGTCCAGGCATCGTGGTAGAATGCCCTAACTTAATAAACATGTGTTAAAGTGTCTAAGGTCCATGTGGGGGGAATGTGATGCCTTCAAACGTTGCGGCTTGTTGACAACCTTTTACGCGGACCGTCGCAATCCAACTATTGCTAGCGGTGAGCCAAACAACATCAGTCCCAACCATATGGGCATGTAAAGGATATGCGTATGTAAACACCCTTTACAGACTACACTCTTTTGGTGTCCGTATTGGAGGAAGCAAAAATGTCCGGTCAAGGGAAACACCCTCAAGTTACCTCGAGCTCACCTGGGTCAACGCTCACAGTGCATCACTTGCGGAATCACAGTCTCAAGACTACCTACGGTTCCAAATCCAATCATTTCAAGCCTTTCAGCCTTTCAAGTGGAGCATCACTTACACAAACTAATATCAAGAAGGCGACAACATGCATTATTAAACCTACTTCCTGTGACCAAAGTGTCCCATGGCTTGAAGCAGTCGTACATGGCTGACTTAAAATCATTGACTCCGAACTCCTAGTGTAAGCTCGGACAGTTACTATGTGATATTTAGAATCTTTCAGCCTTTTCCATGGTTAGAGAGCGTCATTATGTCCTGCAGTGGAACTCACTATGCTCACTTGCCGCCATCCTGCATTACACCCATTTCCAAGGAACAAGTATGCCCGTCGTCCCACGCATCTAAAACCGTGGACTAGCGAATATGCAACCCAATCAACGTGCTTGCGCAGTAGGTAATGCGATATGCACACAACATACTAGGATGGTATCCACCCACAAATTGATTCCGTCCCGGCAATGCATAGTCAACGAGGAGTAGCCAGATGGTACCTGACTCTTGACCAAATTTACCTTAAGCGCACGGTTATTTAAAGTGCTAACCTTGCTATTTAAAGCGCCAATCGAGACGACGACCATCACCGTGCACACAATGGGCTATCTCTCTACTGTTCCCTCTGACCACAAGGTCAATGCCCACAGCGTCGAACACGAGCATTTCTTATCAACGACCGTTTACGGTTCTGCCCTCGCTGGCACAAGCAGACCCCGTTTCGAGCTCTGCGAAGACGAGATGCCTGCAAGGACAGCTATGCGACTGGTTCACGATGAGCTACTGATGGTAAACAACTAGAAACTTTCCATTGCCAGGGATGATAATCACCATCTCGCTTCTAGGACGGCAATCCTGCCCTCAACCTGGCGTCGTTTGTGACAACGTACGCCATGTTTTACAAAAGTGAATGGACGATTGCTCATGTCATATATAGATACATGGAAGAAGAGGCGGAGAAGCTTATGATGGAGAATTTGAGCAAGGCGGGATTTTCTTCGTTGGACATCGTGGCCCGATGCTAACGTCATGTCATTTCCAAATAGAACTTTATCGATCTCGAAGAATACCCAGCGTGTGGTGAGATCGAGACACGTTGCGTGAACATGATTGCCAGGCTCTTCAATGCGCCACTTGACAACCCGGCTTCGGAAGCCGTTGGTGTAAGCACCATCGGCTCCAGTGAGGCAATCATCCTTAGTGTCCTTGCTGCGAAAAGAAGATGGCAAGGTGAGTGTTCTGTTGTATTGGTTCGAAAAGAATCGTCTTTGAAAACGCGACTTTTAGAGGCGCGCAAGGCTGCCAACAAGCCTTTTGACAAGCCAAATCTTGTCATGAACGCCGCTGTACAGGTCTGTTGGGAAAAAGCGGCGCGCTACCTTGAGGTCGAAGAGAGATACTGGTATTGCACTGCCGACAAATATTCCATCGACCCTCAAGAAGCAGTTGACCTCTGTGACGAGAACACCATCATGGTGTGCGCAATTCTCGGGAGTACCTATACCGGCGAATACGAGGATGTCAAGACGCTCAACGACCTGCTCTTGATGAAGAATAAGACCGAGGGCTTGAACATCCACATTCACGTTGATGCCGCTAGTGGAGGTTTCGTCGCGCCTTTCGTCAAGCCTGATCTCGTCTGGGACTTCAGGCTACCTTTGGTGTGCGGAATCAATGTTTCAGGCCACAAATATGGGTTAGGCACTTCACGGTTCGGCATGTCCTTCAACTTACTGAACCATGTACAGTCTTGCCTATGCTGGTGTTGGTTGGGCGTTATGGCGTTCGAAAGAGTTCCTCCCAGAGTCCATTCTGTTTACCGTCAATTATCTAGGATCTCCACAGGTATGCTTCCCACGAATTATCAGCTAGTTTCCATGCTCAATACCAAAATCAAGGTTTCTTTTACTTTGAACTTTAGTAAAAGCGCGGTACAAGTCATCGGCCAGTGTAAGCTGAGGAATTTGACAATATCCGATGGTTACCAAGATTAACGTCTGTCTGCTTCACCCAATTTTAGACTATCAGCTCCTGCGTCTCGGAAAGTCAGGCTATCGCGCCATCATGACGAACCTCACCAGTACAGCGGACTACCTCGCCGAATCGATTGTTGCCATCAGTAACGGTGAGAAGTTCACCCTCATGAGCAAGACCGGTGGAGACGGGTTACCATTGGTGGCATGGAGGCTGAAGAATAAGGAAGCCTACGACGGTGAGCTTCTTTTACTTGGCACATTATACTGCAACTCACGCAAACAAAAACGTCGAATCCAGAATTTGCGATTGCTCGCCACCTTCGAGCCCGTGGATGGATCGTCCCTGGTATGCTCTCACCCTGTCATGAGTTTATTATGTGAAATGCATGTTATTCACACGCCCTGTGCCAATGTAGCGTATACGATGGCTCCTAATGCGGGAACCCTCAAACTCCTTCGCGTCGTCGTGCGTGAGGATTTCAGCCGTCACAGATGCGAAACATTCATCCGCGACCTGCACGAAGTACGTAATGTCGCACACTGCTCAGGTTTTTGGTATATTTGAACTGATGGTTAATGACGATTTTCGCATTGCGTGACATAATTAGACTATAAGCTTCCTCGATAATACTCCTAAGGATGTCATCAAGCACATGGCCGAGACTCATGCAGTGGAGAAGAAGAAATCCAAATCAAAGTCCACCAAGTGGGTCAACATTCCACAACCTCTTTTATCATTTCTTCTTTCGTGGGTGTGGGCACGGCTGGAACTTTTCGATTGTTTGCGCAGGCACAAACACCACGAAGGCCATTCCCTTGCAGGGAAACATGGCAAGACACACGGCGTGTGTTAACGGCAGCATTCTAAGGATATTCCGTAATACGGATATTTCGACCAGGAAACTGACATCCATTAATACCTTTTCCGGCCTGGCCTATCCTGGGTACGTAGAGGTGAAACTCACAGATTTGACGATTTGTTCTGTAAACATACCGCTTATATAAGAGTACGTCGGAACCTTTTTTTCATGGCCTCAAGGCGTGGCAGCTTTGTGAGAGGTTCGAAATCGTGTAGAAGCTAGAGACAGCGCCTGGGCAACTCGGTTCCACCAAAGCGGCGAAGCGCATCTCGTCATTCACCTACTTTCTCGCTCCGAAGGATGCAATGCTTCTATGTTCCACACCCCGAGAAAAAAAAAATTTCTTTGCTAGACACGCATTTGAAATACAGTAAAGATCATGGCCCTTACCCAAGCCAACAACACTCTATTCCTGGTCGTTTCTTTTTCACCAAAGTCACAACTGACACGCAATTGAGAACCAGCATGGAGTGGCGCTTCCACCTCCAAGATTTATCACGAGGGGCTTTACAAATTCTGTCAACCTGTGGTGCCACCAAAGCCAACGCGACGCGTATCCTGGACTGTTCGCCGTTATACTCAATACTGCGCAGCCCCCGAAGCTCAGCCCTGAGGATGAGTTTGTAAAAGATGAGCTTGTATCTCGCCCGATAAGGGGCGGCGGATCCCTGTATAAAATAGAAACACTCCTTCGGTGCGCCGTATCTTGAAAAAGATGGCGTGGACCTCACGACAAGCGGGATCCGAGACCATAACCTAAAAGGAAGATCAACCGTTTCTGACACGAAGTGTTTCACTTGAATTCATGAATCAAATAAATATATCCAAAGTAAAAAAATTCTAGAACCTGTGGCGAACTGAGTCATGGTTCTGTGAACTGGCAGAGCAAAAAGTATTTTCCGCCCAATATTATCACGATTATGCATGCTGCGGGTGCTCGATACGATGGGCTGGAGGTAGGACTGAGGGTTGTTAATAATACCACCTGATGTAATTTTATCGATGACGTTAACCACTACAACAACGTGTGATGGTCTTTCATCTAAAGCTATATATTGCGCAGTGACTGAAGCTCAGCCCCGAACACGAGTTTGCACCTCTCACGACCCCCATATACGATAGCTAGAAATACACCTTCGGTGCATCGTATCTTCAAAAAGACGACGTGGGCCTCACGACAAGCGGGATCCGAGACCACAAACAAAAAGAAGCTCAACCGTTCCTGGCACGAATGTGTTTCACTCGAATCCACGAATCCAGCTGGTTCGGCTTCGAGATGTGTATATATATATCCAACATGAAAAGTCTGGAACATGCAGCAACATGAGTCACGACTTTGTGAACTTCCAGAGCGGAAAGTTTTTCGCCGCCCAATGTCATCGGATAAGCATGTTGCGGGTGCTCGATACGGTGGGGCCCGCTGGAGGTAGGGCTAGGGGGTCAATAATACATTGCAGAACCCTCGTGATGGCATGTTCCAAGCTCACGCATTGGTCAACGTCATCGACTCTCACCCCAAGTGATTGGAGGATTAACCCGTGTCCCTCCATGACGTCTCCTTCCACATCTTGCCCTCTCCTTTCTAAAAAAATTGAATATGAGATAGAAGAACCTTTTGGTTGTAGTTATATTATTTCGTTGCATTCGGTGGGAATCCACGCTTCCAATCGCTGTGTGTCGAATATGCGTCCGCATGATCACTACGCACGCCTAGGGCTCGTGTTGCGGGCAAAAACAAGGAAAAAATCAGTGCAATTCTTATTTCTATCTTGAGGTTATAAATTTGTAAAGAACATCTGATGAGCCTTTTATGAAACCCTGTAATTCGCAGTTCCCTCCGATAAATTCATTGCAAGAACCTTTTGTTCCGGATATCGCCCACCTCCTTCCTAGTTCTTTTGTTTTGTTTATTTTATTTTATTTTATTTTTTTATTTTATTTTATATTCTTTTTTGCGTTGATAGAGATGTAGACCCCGCGCCATCCGGACCATGAGGTAAGTCTTCCTTCTTGTGCAGCCACCTCTTGGCGGGTATCCCAACTGCCAGAACTCGGTTTTCAAAGACGTAATAAACGTCAGAGGTTGTCATACCAGTGATAGTCACTACAGTGCCCCAGAAGTGACCGTCTCACTATGTCAACCATCACTATTTGCTCAACATTTGTCATATGTCTCTACAACCTGTTTCTGTGATTTGTGCACTTATTTTTCTTCATGTCCTCACCACAGAGATGTATTGAATGTTTCTACCTGAAAACGGTATGCTACTGCGTATGTTCTTTTTTTTTTTTTTGTAAATGCTGGCCGTGTGAAGTGCTTATACCGCAATAAAGACATATCAAGTAAAGCCCCATCATTATATGATGTGACATGGAACTGTGGACTCGATAGCTACAGAAGCCCCTGCAGGGTCATATTTTTACGTCAAATTCATCTTCTTTTTCACGAGGAGTGTCGTGCGGGGTACGGCCTCGTGGGGGATAAATGGCTATTTTCAGGTGTGCCTCTTGCAACCTTCCGAAGTCTTCTCCTTTGGGTCCCCGAATTATGCAGTGCTTCTAAAATACAAACCGGACAATTCCAAATTCAGAAATACACCGTGTTTATCCGAAAATATTTTTTGGGGGGATTTTACTTGCTCGGATTGTTGTGCAGTCTCTCCCCCCATCCTTCGAGATTTAACCTCATCGGATCAAAATACCACTGGACATCTGGCGCAACTACTAGCAGCATTGCGCTCTTCCACTCAACTGCGAGTTTCAGCGATACTCGGAAGAATTCATTTGTCCCGTGAAAAAGACTAGCTTCACAAACCACAATCGATAATCAGCCAGCGACATCATAACATCATCACACAAACCTTGTCACTGGCTTAAAAAATAGCGCTTGATATCTACTGTCCCATATGCCTACTTCCCTAGTCAGGGTGTTCTTGGGAAGCACGCAGTGGGAAAAACCAGCTAATCATCAATCACCGCCGAACCTTTTATAACCTTTTGAACACAAACAAAGCATACAAATATTGCGCCGGTTCACACGGGGCCCTCCCTCCCCCTTCCTTCTTTCCTTCCTTCCTTCCTCCTTTCTAAAAGTATACGTCGATGCTGGATCAAATCTAAACTCTAAAGCCTGAGAGACCACAGGAGCAGTGCACTGTCTTCACAGGCTGTCAACAGAATATTGACCAGTTTGGACGAAGGAAAAGATCCGGCTTACGCACACAGAGGGATTTTAGAGATTTATTCCCCCAAACAAAAGATGGTAGGTCAACATCAAATGTCTATTACCTACGTTACTCCCCCCTTCTTGATAGATCATAATCACCAGAGATGGAGGCCAGAGATTGGAAGACTCCTTGGCACTATGTTTAGTGTTTCAACAGAAGTCCAGTCAGATAGTCACCACTTCCAAGTCATCGATATCTTTCCGTAGTATTTATGATTACAACACATACAAGAGCGAGAACCTGTGTCAATGTACAGCGTATGATCACCATCCAAGTCTAGGTCGTAAAAAAAGGGGGGGGGGGAAGATTATTCTGTCATGAACCCCTTCTCACAAGCTACAAGTTCTACACACACGCAACTTCCCCACGCGCGGAGAGGGGCGGCAGTTACAGAGCAACACGAAACGCGCCCAGCACACGCTTATCCTCGGGCGTCAGCGGTATATATGGCGGCTTTGCAGAGTCAGAGGTGTGGGTGTATGATAGCTGGGGCGGCTGGCCAGTGTGCAGGCTGGCCTGCGGGAAGCCTCGTGTAGCATGGGACGGGCCGGGGGGGTATGATGCGCTGTAGCTGCTGTGAGCCTCTGTGGGAGCGTGGGCATATGCTGTGGTGGTGGATCCGTGGTGGCGGTGGAGACTGCTGCCCCCGCCAGGACGAAAATGCGAGCTCGGGAGGAGGTAGCTGGGCTGCTGCTGGGAGTTATCGTACTCCGCACGTGTCGTTGCATGTGCCGATGCCATGGGGAAGGAACTTGAATACGGCGCCGCAGTAGTGCTCGACAAGGAAGAGGAGTTCTGTTGTTGTTGCTGTTCTCTGTTGTATGCAGACGGGTGGGAGTAGCGAGAATTGTTGTTGCTGCTGCTATTATCTTCCTCGTCACCACCCGGAGCATCGTGGTCCGAGTAATTGTGCATCCCCTTGGTGGAAACGTATACCCCGTTTGGAATGCGGATCCGCCGGAGGTAGTCGTAGTCTTCTACCACGGGCAGACGCGTATAATCTGAGCCCTGGGTCCAAACCCTTCCATTCAGACGATATACACACACCATAAAAAAATTACTAACACAGAAATACGCCACCAGATGCCATTTGCGCGTTACTTTTCCGAGGTTGACGTATATCGAGTAGGTCTGTTTGGTCAGGCCGTCCGACTTTGAGGGGCGGTCTTGGCGCCGGGAGGCGGAGGGTGGAGGGGCGGATGGGTCTGCGTGTCTGTATGCTCTGCATGTAATGAAAATGTGCGAGTTTATTAGAACTCAGGGGGGGGAAGAGGGGGGGGGAGGGGGAAGAGAAAGGGTGAGATAAGACAAGTACCTGCGAGCTGCCTTTGCTTCCTTCTCTTCTTTGGTGGTAGGCTCTTTCTCCTCGTAATATAAGAAAGGTTCCTTTCCAAACAAAAAAAAAAAAGGCGGTTCACTCAAGACAGAACAAAGACATTGAGAGAATTTAAGAGAAAAAAAGGCACACACCCTCATGCGGCTTTGGGACCTAAAACACGGAATATATAGTTTAAAAAAACATCTCAGTGGCTCCGCCGTGGTAAGAAAAAAACCTATTTGTGAGTTTTACTTCACCATCGACGTCCATCGGTCCACCTCTCGAGTCCTCCCTTTTGGTCTGTCTCCTCCCACACGAAGATCTCGCCCGAGCGCAGGATGTCACGCTCCGTCGGCCCGAGACGGCGGCGTATCATGGGGAGGATGTTGAGGCGGACGGCCTCAAACACCACTTGAGCATCCGCAGCATTTCGGATATCTGTATATGATTGCGTGAATCGACCAGGTTTGTTAGAGGTGTTTGGAACATTGGAGAGAAGGGAATGAGTGCTGACGTAGGCATGGGTGAGTCGTGTGAAGACCTGTGGCGTGGTTATTCAAGTTGACAGACGAGGGGTAGGACATTGAGTGCATTGTTTAGGAAGGAAAGGATGTAAAGGGGGGGAAGGGACGAACGGAAAGGCAGGGTTAGGGGCAGGGGAGGCTCACCAGAGGAACCCCCCCAACCACGAAGCGGTCAAGGGGTTTTATGACCCAAAACCCGGAAAGAGAAAAAAAAATAAACGAGGGAATGTGGTGGGGAGGTAGCGTATAAAGTAAACCGGTTTGCGCCATGACCCAGAATTACTACCACCCCCTGTGGCAGGTGACTGGAATGAGTTTAAAACAAGAGGGGTCCGTTCCGGGCACCGCTTACTTGGTACGCTGAGACGGAGAAATTAATGATGCAAAAACAGAGGAGTTGGTGGTTGTAAAATAAGTGACAGAGTTGTCGCTCACGTAGCAGATGTAGATGAAGGCCAACCGTTTCGTATTACTCGATGAAGAGCGAGGACACCCACGCTCAAAAGAAACCCAAGAACACATGTCTATTTTGCGCACCCAGACCCACGGTATCGGATTCGCCCTGGTATAGTGTGTTTCTGTTCACATGGAACGGAAATGAGAAGATACCTCTTTAAACTTGATCATGGCAAATCTCAGGGTACTTGGGAGAGATTTGATGTTCCGATGCATTCCCGAAAGCGCCTAGGCTACCGTGTAGTCGAAGGAACCGCTGGGAAAGATCTGCTCAAATTTGACTTCGGCAGCGCATGGTTCTATCTGTCAATTAATTTCCATAACAAAACCTCGGTATTTAAGCAACCTTGATAACAACGAAAAATATTTTTCAATGACGTGAAAATAGAAAGAAAAAAGCAGACATTTCACAGTTTCCTGGTTCGTGAATTCTAATGCCACGATCCAGATTCGAAATTCAGGGCTCGTCCATTTGTAAATATACGTCTGATGTGCAGAAAATTGCTATTAGGTCCTTTTTCAGATAAGGAAGGGCGCAACTCGCTTGGATATGTCCCGGAATGTTTGTAAACTTAGATAGAAGGAGATGATTCATTGCGTTAGCGAGCGGCCGGAGATAGTGCCTTCGCATTACACCTCTGGTGTCGTGGATCGAGATACATCTCTTCTTCATCCTGCAGGGGTGATAGTTTACGACCAATTACACCAGCGAATCAGTGCGAGATTCGTGGACGGAGGAGGGGGAGACGTCGACACGCGGGTTCGTCCAGGAAAGGGATACGTGTATGTGACTCTCCCGATGCTACCCGACGAAAGCCAGCAGCCGCCCGAACACTTTTGTGGGATTAGCGTGCCCTGGCTTAACAAAGCGCTGCCGCGCGCATCTCCTCCCAAAGCTTAAATTCAACATTTATGTAAAAAGCTTCTTTCGCGAGAATTGTGTGGCTTTTTTTTTTTGGGAAAGATTTTTGTCTGGCAAGCCAGGGCAGGAACATACTCATCGGAGCTCCGACACCGCCAAGGATTGCGCCCATCGGAGCTTCAACACTCCAAAAGCGGAGATTGCCGGAGCTTCAACAAAGGCTTCTCGGCACTCCAAAGA
This sequence comes from Ramaria sp. MG151, assembly GCA_003314545.1. Taxonomy (NCBI): domain Eukaryota; kingdom Fungi; phylum Basidiomycota; class Agaricomycetes; order Gomphales; family Gomphaceae; genus Ramaria; species Ramaria sp. MG151. Next base: position 57,780 of record QMFG01003069.1, read on the forward strand.
GCGGTCGGTCATCTGAGCTTCGACAAAGGTCATTTTCCGCACGCCAAGGATCGGGCTGTTTGGAGCTTCAAGCTTTTTGGATCCCACAACCAAGTGAGTCATGATTAACCACTAGTTCGCTGTCTACTCACTGCCGTAGAATATTTCTCTTGGGCATCTTACTGAGGATAAGGTTGAATGTCTGTGTGCTAAAATAAAAATTGCCAAAACCGATACACTAGGTCAGTGACCCTGATGTTCACCGAGCACATGAATAGTATACCTGATACACGAAATGTGACGTGTTCCAAAACGTGATTATGTTATGACTATATTTGAGACTATATACAGCAATGCAAGTAAACAAACGTGTAGTATATAAAACAAAAGAGCAAAGCTAAGACTTCAGTGTGTCCATGAATGGGAAGAAAACACCCCAGTGATGGGGATGAGACTGCATGCCTGGTGTCAGGTGTCGGAGGCTGTCAAGAATGGGCTAAAGCTTTAACTGCTCATAGTCGCTACAGAGTCTGCCAAGCATCGAGGGTAGCTGCGCGATATAATCAGATGCAAACAAAAGTATACAAAATTGTGAGCTGTTGAACCTTGATGTTGTTCTTCCCCGGACACCAGAGCCTCAGAGACGCAAAGGATGCGTCAACCTGCTGACATTTTTCAAGACACCTGTAAAAGTATGAAGACACACCCCACTCCAAGATTGAATCATTGACTCACAAATATTTCAGATTGCAGAAACACTTTTCCTTGCCCATACTTCCCTTAACTCCTCCGAGGGGTAACCCTTAGTTTGAACCACCCAACCAGACCATTGGCCTTTGACACGACGGAATATTTGTTATCAAGGAACTCACCGGTAGTATCAACAATGATATACGGCATCATGTTCCGAGCTGATAACTAGAAAATTACGTGTATTCGTCACTTAGCCTCCTGATCTAGTTCCTCATGGCGCTCATCAGACAAGTCAGGAGAGCTGGTTTCAGTGCGAGCCAATTTTGGAAGCACACTAGCACCTGGGGAAGAGACCAAGCGCAAGGGTTATTTCATCGAGGGAGCAGTGGTTCGGGCAAACAATTTTACGGACCCTCTCGAAGTTGGCATATGATGTCCTCCTCCTGGAGATGCATTCCAAATACTCTAAAGTTCAATCCACAGGAATACGTCAGCATTTCGCGTTTGCAATATTCAAACTCGACAGTTCTAGTTTGACTGTCATCGTTACAAGTGACTACTCAGCAGAACCTATACCAGCATCAAGATGGCATCATTGCCCTCAAATCCAAGGCAAAACCCTCTATCCTCGGGCTCAAGAACTTTAACCTTGCGTTATCCGTGGAGATGAGCCAACTAGCTTCAAATACAAGTGCCCATTGTAGTGGTTCGTCCGCGATCTGGTTCCACCACAGACTGTGAGCCAATGACTTGCAACATATTAGATCTTGATCGAGTGACTGGCTCCAGGAAAAGGGAAAGCATAACTTCTCACTAGAGTAGAAAAGCAATTCCTCTAGAGAAGATGGAAGCCTCTGACATATTGTATTCCATATAGTACATGTGGTTCTGATCTACACCGCCTCCCGATCGAGTCAGAAGCGTAGAGGCTTTTTCTGTTGGGCGTGTTGACGGCATGCTCTTCTCTTCATTGGTGAAGCATCTGACACAACGAAGAGGTGTGTAAAAGATCCGAGGAATTAGTCGTCAGATGAGCTCGACCGTACCCTAGTCGCGACAACCTCGCCCCGCGCAAGTCAAGTTGTATCCAATCCGCAGCTCCCAGCCTCGTTAAGAACTCAAGCAAGTGGACCATGAATATGTTCTTGAGACTTACCCGAGTTTACCCCGCCTGCAGGGGGTGCCCGATTATGGAAATTGTCCGGAGGAAAATACGAGCTTCCAGAGTGCCAAAGCCATTCATGAGGGTTAAATGATGTGTTACGAGACAAACGTCACGGCATGAAAGGCACTGGTTGCATATGGCGCCAGGAAAGCGTTTAGTTCGTCACTTCAGCGTCGTGGTCGTAATTAGGAAACGGATACTCTGTCTGTTAAGGCTCACAGACTGAAACAACCTTTATTCTCTAGGAATATATGCGAAAGGAAAGGATATCATTGCGGCTTGGAATGGTTACTGGCGTTGGTCCATACTGCTCATTATAAATAAGCTTACATCCTATATATCTAAACCCAGAATTCTTCCAATTGGAGTAACTTGTGATAAATGCACCAAACACTCCATCCAAATACACCCAGTCAAGACTCTCAGTTTCGTTCCTCCACCACGGCCACCTCTTCAGAAGTAATCAATATAACTTTTCTCCAAGGGCAGGAACTCATCATTGTATCATAAGTGGCGAATTACCCTTTGTTTCTCCAACTTCTGAATCGTAAGGCTCATTCCGTGTATAGCTACAGGTTTAGGAGAATGAGGTCTGTCGAGGCAAAGAAATATTATAAATGCTCTATAGCCAAAGGAAAAATGGGAAGAACACCCAATGACTTTTCTAAACATGCACCGTGGTTTCTTATTCGCCACATACCCTTTCACCCCTCTTGGAACTGTCATCCTCCATCTCAATTTCTATAAAGGTTTTAGTTGGGTGTCTGATGACATAGATCAAGCTCTATTCCACGAGTCTATATTTTCTTCTTCGCGCACTTGGATACACAGATTGTGGTTGATTCTGAAAGGAATCAGTACCAGGTCAATGTGGTTGAGGAAATGCAGGCATGACAAAAGGAGCATAATTGGGGTTCCGAATGGGGTCCTTTGACAGATATGGTGGTTTGAAGACCATCTGTGTAGTACCACCATTTTTGAGAATTCGTCTAGAGGTTAAAGTGTTTGGGGGATTCTACCATCACCATGCTTAGCATCATGGTAAAGCATGCGCCACCAGACTACATCTCTCAGACCCGCTCATGCATATCGACTAAAAGACGAGACACAGAGACACACATGCTTGAATTCTTTGCAGACGCACATGAACATGCCACTGAGCTCTGAGTAAGCAATGTCGCGCATAGACGTCTCAATATACGAATACCAGAGATTTTCCATGATAGGGAAAACAGAATCTTCATCATGTCTGGTTTGGGGCGCGTTCCAATTCTGCTAGACTACTTTACACCACACAACCCAGGCCGCCGCTCTACATTCTGCTACCGTCCTTGGGCATTTCCTGAGGAATTGATATATCGCTCCGCGCGGGGTGTTTCGTCCCCTTGATCACAAAGAAGGCTCAGGTTCTGTTCGAGAACTTGTTGCAAGTTTACCGGAAATATTACTTAACTCTGGGGCCATCCTTGATGCAGAGACGTCTGAGGAGGGTCCAGGGGGATGTATTTTCAGAAGAGGTAGGAGCGATGCTTTGGGGTAGTCGACTTTTGGCCGAAAAGCATTTGATAGAAACGGTTTGGTATGAATATTGGGCTGAGAGTGAACTAGAAAATCATCTGTTGGTAGTGAGTTATGGATGCCATGAGTGTTTTATTTTCTTTCGAAACTTTGCTCTTAGAGACTAAATATGACGAAGATACCTGTGGATCTTCACCTGTCTTCTTGCATCACATACATCACGACAGATCAGTATCCATGTCCTCGTTAACAACAGAGTTTCTCTCTGGATATGCAACACGCTCACCAGCACGCTCTAAGGAATTCGTCTGTTCTGCTCTTCCGACACACGAGTGCAAGCTCATCGGTACCGTTAAGTTTCAGTAGCCAGATATTGTAGGAGATCACCATAAAGCAGCGCCGATCCAGCCCAGTTCCCGTCTCTTGCAGGCAGCGGTGTGTGATGGATCTGCTTGATTATTAATGTTCTTGTAGGGGATGAGAATACTCCTTAGGGATATGATCTGATCATTATGTATTATGGGCTAAGTATCTTCATCGGAGGAGGTCACAGCAGGATATAGCATGCAATTAGCAGGTTGATCCTGAGGAGTTATGGAAGCACTTCACTTGCGAATGAATGATGATAGCGATGCGTTGAAAGGGATTCAGGTAGTTTGATGCTCGTTCTAAGGTGGGAAAATGGGAAAATGGTCCCATCGTTGTCAAAGAAGAGACGACTTGAAACAGGACATGCTTATACCTTTCTTTATGGATGAAATTCTGTGACACACATCTCGGCGAGACGTGTGCATGAGTTATGGTAATGCGTCGTGGCCTGAGCCGTGAGGATGTGTGTGTCATAGGTGCAATTGTGGCATGAAAAGCAGTCATGTTTCTTCTTTTTCCTTTTTTTTTTGGGCCATGGAGTACAATGAGGACATAAGAAAGTTTTGCTATCAAGAAAACTCTGAAGAAGACTTGAGAATGAGGTTGAGTTGTATCATGGTATTATTAACTAGGAAAACCGAGAGTCCTAGGAAAACATTAGGTTTGTATGAGATTCTCCAGTTCAGAACTATAGGAATATTGAACCACTTTATAAGTTTTGCTTCAGAGTTTCCTGGAGGCAAAACATTCCTGTGTCTCCAGTGCGATGTTTGGGTGGGGAAGTTACGTCATACTTGAGTTTCTTTAAACGAGTCTCAATTATGCAGAGGCTTCAAGCTTCAAGATCACATTAAGGCAAGCTTCAAATATCCCGAGAAACACCCAGGTACTTGCGAAATATCTAGTTATATAACTTGAGCGATTGTAAACTGACTTTTGAATATTTGGGCTGGCTTAGGGGAATATATCCAGTGTCCTGAGAAGTAAATGATTGTTGACTGCGAATCTGTTTGTGTCGATGTAGAAGGCCCAGCCTCGGGCTTTCAGATCGCATCTCTGTGAGTCACCCCTGAATGTCCTTCTGGCTACATTCCAAGACGAGTAACCCATTGACATCAAGACTCCAAACCAATCCGCCATTTCTTCCAGACATGCTAATTTCCAGGTTTTAAGAGAATTTTATCCTAGCTACTTCGAACAGAGGTACGCTTCTCAAAGCTTCGAATCGAGATTATCCCCACAACTTCAAATTAACATCACCTCTCGCAGCTTCGAGTCGAGATCGCTCTTTGCAGCTTGTGACTGAGAGCATCTCTCGCAACTTCGGATATATATCACCCTTTTTTTCCCAACTATCCGGCAAATGGTGCGAGAATCTTCAACAAGCACGCCATATGGTGTCTTATAGACATGGGAATACTGATGGCCGCCCAAATGGTGCCTCAGATCTCTGGGAATGTCAATTCTGCCATAATTCGCAATTCATAGAATATATATACCTTAGATTTGTCGCCGATTAGCTCGCACACTCCCTTTTTCGCATCCATCAGCCTGCCGCTCCAGCTATGGATCCATCCGACACACATGATGAGAAGCGCTTCGAGCACGATAAAGAGTCTCTGTTCCAGAGTAAAGTACATGCAGCCGCCGAAGCAAAGTTGACCCGCAAGGTTGATTTGCATCTCCTCCCGATTCTTACCTTGCTGTATCTTCTTTCGTTTTTGGATCGGTAGGTGATGTTTTGGCTCTGATGTATAAGGTAGATGTTCTTACTGGGCTGTAGAACTAATGTTGGAAATGCCAGCGTGGATGGACTTGCTACAAAGATTCATTTAGTGGGTGGAGAATACAATGGTGCTAGCAATCGCCCTGATCATGATAATCTAATCATGTATACCTTGACACAGCGGGATTGGCTCTATACTTTGTCGGATGTACGGAAGAATGTCACTCTAGCTGCCACTCTTTCCTAACCCCAAACACAGACGTCTTGTTCGAGGTTCCAGCAAACATTGTCCTTAAGCGCACTTCTCCCACCGTCTGGATACCAAGTTTGACACTCGTATGGGGCATTGTTTCAGTTTGCCAGGGACTCGTGCACAACAAGGCCGGGTTTTACGCTGTCAGGTTCTTTCTCGGCGTCGCAGAAGCCGGCCTTTTCCCTGGTGTCACGTACGTGTTCTCCTTGTACTATACGCGCCAGCAGCGATCTATCCGTGTTGCGTTTTTCTTCTCCGGAGCTGCGCTGGCAGGTGCATTTGGCGGCATCCTCGCGTACGGGTTGGGGCTCATTCAAGGCGGGAGGAAGCCAGGCTGGGCGTGGATATTCATCGTCGAAGGGCTGTTGACTATTGTGGTTTCCATCGTCGCGTACTTTATCGTCCCGACGTGGCCGCAGAAGGCTGCGTTCTTGGCGGATGACGAACGAGCACAGTTGCTGGCCCGGCTACGGTATGATGCTGATGGGGCTGACCTGGAGCCATTCAACTGGAGGGGCGTGCGACAGGCACTGTCTGATCCGTTAGCGTATCTCTATGCCCTTCTCTTCCATGGTAGTGCGTTCACGCTATACTCTATATCTCTGTTCCTACCCACCATCATAAAGAACATGGGATTTGCGACATGGAAGGTGATAGTTCTATATTTGAATCAAAAGTGTATGCAGCACACGTCTCTGATGTTGATTCATAGGCGCAGGTGCGTGCTCGATGCCCTAGCATATCATGATGGAAAATATCAATTTCGGTTAACAGCTCCTAACCACTCCTCCTTACGCTGTACGTAAGACCTTTTGATTCGTCGAACAAAAGACTTATGTTGGATTATGATATTTAGCTCGCATTTGTTATTACAATGGGCACCGCATGGGTAGCCCTTAATGCAAGGCGCAAGGCGCCTTTCATCCTCGGGTCTTCGGCACTTGCAAGTATTGGTTACATCCTTTTGTGAGTTTGAGATCCCCCGTTTATCTTGGGGCATTGATACTTGAATCCTGACTTGGGTCTTATTAAATTCGAAGAATTACGACGCACAAAGCTGGCTCTCAATATGTGGGGACATTCGTCGTTGTCACTGGAATCTACACCGCGAATGCTATGATCCTGTCATGGCCGGGTGAGCCTTTCTTTTTTTCCTACTCTGAGACCCTATGGTGGAGACTGAGCGAGCCCTCTAACTTCGACACTCGCAGGTGAAAACGTGTCGGCTCAAACAAAACGGGTGGGTACCAGGGTATAATGGTAGCAATACTTGATTGGGCTGAAACACTATAGGCAGTGGCGTTAGCCATGCAAATTAGTCTTGGGGATTTGGGGGCAATCACTGGTTGGTGCCCCTTTTTGTTTAGAAGCTGAATTTCTACACACCATGAACAGGCGTGCTTGTCTACCGCCCTACGCTTTCCGCACACAATTATCGGACGCCACATGTACGTCCGCCCATGTTACGTATTCCCACTATCTTCGAGTTGGGCATCTCGTAACACAGATAATATCACTCGGATACACAGTGCTTACGGCACTAACGACTTGCGCACTCTGGGTCTTGATGTCAAGAGAGAATGCAAAACGCGATGCTGCACGTGCGACGCTGAATGCTGATGCGGATGACAAGACCGTGGGCACGGGGAGCGATGAGTGGGCGACGGGGTGGAAGGGGGAAGATGAGGTAGCACGGAGGCGCGAGTTGGGTGATCGGCATCCTGCATGGAGGTATCGTCTATGAGGAAAGTGGATATGCGTCTCCGATGTCACATCTTCTTCTTTTTTTTTTTTGGGTTCGTTTGGGTTCCGAGAGGCAGGTCATTGTGTCACGATTTCGATCGATTCAGGTCGAGCGATCAGCTTCAGCAGCTTGGCCATCCTCACCGGGGATTTGTTTATATACCTTTGCATTGCTATTTGATTCGAACAAGAAATCAACAGCCACGCGCGCCGTTGGTGGCATATTTTGCATTTTCTCCGTGATGTACCAATATCATTGACCTGATGCCTTTACTGCTTGGTTCGTCTCAGCCCCAATCATCCCATTTCCTGGCAGTTTTTCTAGTCCTTGATCTGGTCTCGATCTTCGTAGAGAAAGCATATGTGGGGCAGAAGACATCCCACCGTTCAAATTACTCATCAAGGTTGACGACGATTCTAGTCACGACACCGTGTAAGGGAGTGATTATAGATCTATTTTTAGTACACTTTAGGTCCACATTCCACTTCATTCCACATTTCATTAGATATAAATTCTTGTAAATAGTACATGAAAATTGGAGAAATTAGATGGCAGAAAGCCTTCTTACAACTGTCAATAAAGGATTTCGATGGCCCCGATTCTGAATGCTCCACGTATCTCCAGTATTTCACGGTTTCACATGAGGCAAGTAATACCTTGAGTCAAAGGCACACTATTCTCAGATAAGGCTATATAGCATATTGGATAAAATTTTGTAAAAAGGGGATATCTCTTGAGTATTACAAATAGTGGAGAGGAACGAGTTCGCACGTGCACTGGTTCGGTAAGGTCAAAGCAAGTACTGTTACAAAACTTGCGTTTGGAAGTAAGGTGATATCAATGTGAGCTTCTAGATTACCGATATCCATGGAGCGGGCTTCACTGGTGCTTCAGCACTCCAGTCTCGAGCTCTGGCGATACATATGGTCACTCACAAAATTCGCAGTACCCTCAGAAATTCATGTAAAGTCCTCCGTGACGTTTAGCTTCGCATTTCATCGGTGATCTACAATCTAGTCAGAAGCTGTCAAGCTTGCAACACAACCGAGACGGTGGATACCCGAAGTCTTAGCTTTTCCATCTCCGCCCAGCCCATCCCCATGCGCAGTTGACTACCGTCAGACCACGCACACGAGAAATTACGCGATAACACCCATCTTCTGCTACGATCTTTTACTTTTTTGATCATGTTTAAAGCGAAAGCCGCAGGTTCATTGGCATCCAAGATCGCACACACATCCACAATACCAGCGTTTGGGAACAAAGACCTTAAGCTCCTACAGGATCTCATCACAAATGAGAAGGCAATCTTGATAACGTACGTCACAAGCGCTTTGCGGGGGGCTAGTTGTTCACCGCTTGGTTTGGGGCCCGGGATCGTGTAGTTTACAGAAGTTAGCTGCCGACTTTACCCGAGCCTCCGAATCATTGAAAAGCTGGGGCTTGGGGGAAGGGGAAGACTTGGGGGTGTGTCTGCTTCTCTCACACTAGTGCTTATAACTTACATATTGTCGGCGAACAAACAGGATGTGCTCTCGCACGCTACGAACATCTACGCTCATATATCGACTGCCCTCAACAACTTCGCTAATCATGAACACACTGTGAGAACCCATCTCAAGGCCATTCGCAGCAGAGAGGAGAAACTCGATGAACTGAAACGTAAGCGCAAGAGCGTGGCCGCCAAGGCTGACGCTGCTGACAAGAAACTGAGCAAAATGTCTGGCGAGGTGGGTTTCTATTTAGCTATTCAGCTATAACGACTCATCGACATTGTAAAACACAGAACAAAAACCTTCCAGCGCAGACAGACCTTTTAAGTAGGCTTCGAGATGAGATTCGCGGCCTTGACACCGAAATTATGCTTGAGGAGGCGCGGCTGGGGGACTTTAAGCGTATGAGCACACGTAATTTCATGGCGCTAAAACTCGGTGGGTTACTCGAATTTGGGGAGAAAGCCACTGTGAGTGATATCCCCTACTGCATCTGCCGCCAGGCAGAGGCACAGTAATCCGTGGTCTCAGCTCACTTATATGCACTTTAGATTGTTGGTGAACTGGGAAAACTTCTTATTGAGGTTTGGATCTACTTTGCTCTGTACGGGTTTCATCCTACTCATTCTATCCCCATCTGCTAGGAGATCCCACTCGACCCTACCCCTCCCGGCCAACCGCGTGCATTCTATCAGTCGCATTCGAAAACAGAAAACCTTACGGCCGAAGTATCGCGTTGCATCGGGGAGGTCATTTTCGCCGCTCCGGACGTGAGCGTGAAAGAGAACACCGATACATATCAGTCGCCAACGTCAGCCATAGCTGCCGACGCCTCATTGCTAGGTGGTCAATTCGAGGAAGTACAACCACCATATGCTGATAGAGGCTTCTCACCTCCGCCTACTGGCGAACTCCGTGTTACGAATATCCCCACCAGCACCTCGGGACCCCCAGACGAGCCTCCGCCGAACGAGTTTGGCGAGTCAGGTGCATATCGTCGGTTTGGAAGCGGACCTATGCGCTCTAATGATGACGGAACACGCATAGGAATTGGCGGTGGTGGTGGGCAGTTTAGCACATTCCCCGTCAAAGCGAGGACTAATGCCGGTGCGAGTTCGGGCCTCGGAGAGAGCTTTAGCACAAGTGTTGCGGAGGCGATGCGGTCGGATGGGGGTGAGGGAAATAACGTTGAACGAAGTGAGCGGCGTGGCAGCGCTGTGGTGCTCCCGTCAGTGGCCATTAGTGGAAATATCTGGGATGGTGATGAGTACGGCAAATCTCACTCCCGGAATCAGAGCCAAGACAGTTCGCAATTGCCTTATGCCCAGGAGTCCCAGGAACCTCAAGATCAGTACGCGGGGTCACGTGATGCGCTCGGCGTCGAGAAGGGCGTACGTTTCCGTACGCCGAGCATGGAGGTGTCAGGTATGGGGCCTGTTGCACCTGGAGTCGCGAGTCCCATGTATCCCAGCGCAGGAAGTGGATGGGGACGTAATAAAGGTGCTAACTCCTTTGACGGTGAGTGGGAGTTTGAAGACGAAGGTACTCCATGGATTAGGAAACATCAGCAGTGAGGGATGTGTGACTCCTTTGCTACTAGTCCAGGAATAGCTGGTATTCGTATAGAACGTGATCTTTCGTCTTGGGTTTCTCCTTGCACTACTTTTTTCCGAACCTTTTGGCCCTGATACCTTAATCCGCAGCTCCCGTTTCTCCAACATTTCCTGATATGCAAGAAGGCGAACGTGGTTACGATGCACCCGACTATGCGCAGGAGCTTACCCCCTCTGAGGAGGAGTATGCACGCAACTCGGCCGCGGCACGCGAAGTGGCACGGGAGATAGACACGTTGCACTTTGCACCTCCCGGATCTCCGCCATCCTCACAGCAACAGCCGCACCAGCGGCCGGTTTCCCTGCAGCCTACGCAACCACTCCAGATAGCCCGCTCTCTCAGTCCACTGTCGCCCCCGATGGCGGCTTTCGCGCAGCCGCGGAGTGTATCGCCTAATCCGGGTTTTGGCAACACGGCAATGCCACATCCTGAATCCCCCCGTTTCGGACCTAATGTGACGCCATCCCCTCTGTTATCGGACTCGACGTCGTATGGGACACCGCCTGAGTTTCCGGTATCCTCTAGTTCATCGCTTCCGCAGAGCTCCCCTGCACCTGGCGGTGTTCCGCGCACCATATCGGCTGCGGCGTTCAAACGTACGGGGCGGTCGGGATCGGATGCTGAATTGGTTAAGAAGCGACCCTTGCCAGCGAGCCCCTACCCTGTTCGCACAGCAAGCTCGGGTCTCGCGGGTAGCAATTCGCAGGACAATATTACTGGTTACGCGCGTTCAGGACCGCTTTCACCGGGGGGCGCACACGCATCGGATGTGGCCGCGGCCCCGCAGAAAGAGCCAGATAGTCCTGTCATGAGCGACTATGGGGTTTTGGGGAATGTGCGTGTCATGAATACCGATAGCGGATCGGCGTCACCAGGGTATGGTCAGAGTCATTTTGTGACAAATTTGGAGGATTAAATAGCATATGCCTCGGCCACATATGTACCATGAATGATTCTTTTAAGCATCATTACTAGGATGTCTTGCGTATGCATATTGCCAGGAGTACGGGGGAGGGGGCGGCAACGTTTAATAATTACAAATCAACACGCGTATCTACATGACCCACAATCACGTGCAACGCGTCCAGAAAGCGACATCAAAAGTCTTATATGAAGACTCTGCCGCAAGGAAGTCCTAATATCGACGGCGGCATAGGGTATGATCGATCTAGTCCCGATTCGAAAGACCCTGGGTCTGAGTGTTCAGTATTACTTGGTTCACCTTGAGATGGCCCAAAGAATATAAGAGTCGCTGCATGAGAGTAAATTTTTTTGAGAATGTGGAAATGCCAGGTCTTCATCCCTCCTTGAATAATGCTGATGTCAATCTTTGTCAGATTATTGGAGTCTCCCTTCATCTCTGCTCCTAGTGGTCAGAAAAGTTATAAATGAGTAGAAAATTCCAGAGGACAGAAGGGTGGTAAAAGGTCATCAGACACTAAAACAATGCTAACAAAACTAAAATACTCTGGTATTGACTGAATACTGTCTTTGCTGAGGAATCATGTGTTGGAAGCTATTCCACCTTCCTCTGCTATGTAATCTGTCTTAGACAGGTGGGACCTGTATAGGAGAGGTGGAGAGGTATGGCAACCTCAAAAATATTCTCCCTGTACCCGTTTTTATATTTTTTACAACATATGCCCCATGGGTTCTTTACCATACATTTACAGATTGAGACTAGAGTCCTCTCTGGTGGCCACTATTTCTGTGGTAAACTGCTGGGTCACTTCAGGTGGTTGTGGGGCTGGCTTGATTATCTTGTAGGTATCTGGGACAAGGTGAAAGTTGTGGAGGAGCAAATGTAGTGAGGATGGATGCCGTTTGACTAGGCACCTGTTAGGGGACAACCGGTTTATTCCCTTTTTACTCTCTTTTTCCCCTTTTCCTCTCTTTTTCCCCTCTTTTTCCCTTTTCCCCCTTTCCCTTTTCCATCCTATTCCCTATTTCCCTTTATACTAGATCTATCCTATCTCTAGTATTATGTCCTTCGCCTCCCTTTTTCTCTATTTTCCCCTAGTGCTAGTTACACCTTTGTTTGCTCTTGTTTGACCACCAGTAGCTATATAGTTAGTAGCTTAGGTAAGGGAATCCTCACCCTTTTCTCTTTGGATTTCCCTTACCAGGTATGTGTCTCGCTACTGTAGTTACTCTTTGATTTTTATATAACGTTGGATTTCCCTTACCAGCCTAGAGTGAGTCCCTGTGGGTAGCTTGGGGTTCGAGTCCCCTTGCAGGCCTAGGCAGGATGCTGACAGGGTAGTATCCCCTGCAGTATGCCTGCCAGCAGGCATATCCCGGGTAAGGTGAGGTTGCCCTTACAGCACCTTGCGCAAGAGCGCATGAGCTGGTGCAGTGGGTGGGCCTTTGGTAGGGTGACGAGCCATAGGGCCACGTGATAACATACCTCCTGTAGCAGCAGTTCTATGGGCATGATATTGGCATGGGCCTCCAGTACATCAGTGGCTGTTTGTTGTCCTCATTGCACCCAAGCTATGGTAGCTATCCTCTGTACCAAGGTTAGCTTTTGTACTACACCTACTGACCCCTTGGCCTTTTTGCCCCTTCCTGCCTCTGCACCAGGGTGAACCATACATCTGCTGCATATGTTAATTTGGGGATCGCTACTGCCTGGTATAGCTGTCTCATGAGGCTGGCATGCACACCTGTTGATGGCTTAGATAGTCTGCAGAAAAGCAAAGTCCACTTGGCAGCTTTTGCTATAGCCTTCTCTGCCTGCATATTCCAGCATAACTCGTCATCAAAAAGAATCCCTAGGAACTTGTGAGCTTTCACTGGCTCAATGTCTGCATCTTCATAGACAAAATTTGGCCTTGCTGCTGGCTTTGTTTTGCCTACTTGAGCTGGGTCTTGAACACACCTCCTCGAGAAGCCTACTATTGCAAACTTTGTCTTCTCAAACCTCAAGTTGTGGGCCACGGTCCATTCCTTTGCCCCTCCTGGCTTCAGCAACATTTCTCTAAGGCTATTGTATGCTTCTTCATAGGTGTCCCCTTCTGCATATAAGTTCGTGTCATCTACAAAAGTGACCACAGCTTGCCCTCTTCTTGTTGGGATATCTAAGAGGTCAGCATTGTAATATGGATACAGAATCATGGAAAGAGAGTCCCCCTGTCCTATGCCGTTGTCTACCTCCACCCAGTCTGATGTGTAGTCATCGAATCGGAGCTTCATGCACCTATCTGCCAACATTCTTTCCACAAAGAGAACGTATTCTTCTGGGACTTGTCTTTTGCGCAAGTTGTGGAGTAGCCGGTCAGTGACAGCATTTGGGAAGGCACCCTCAATGTCCAGAAACAACATTACTACTACCTTCTTTTGCCTCCATGCCCCTTTGATTTTGTTGACAACCAGGTGCAGGGAGTCTGCCATCGTCTGCCCTGGCCTCCCCTAAAAGTGGTTTGCTGGCAGGAGGCCATGTTTCTCTGTTATGTATACTAGGTCTCCTGCCACTATTGCTGTTAGCAGTTTGCCTATGGTATTGAGGAGTGCTATCGGCCGGTAAGCTTTAGGCACATCATAGCTAGCTTTGCCTGGCTTTCTGAGGACTATTGTGATCCACATCCTCCAGTTGTCACTGTATGTCTGTAGCGTGAAAGTAGCTCGAAAAATATAGAGCAGATACTTAGTGATTAGGTCTACCGACTCCTTCAGGACTATGTTGGGGATGCCGTCATCACCTGGGGCCTTGTGGGGCTTAAGCTTGGATATTTGTCTTCTGAATTGCTCCTCGTGTAGCTGGAAGCTGTGCGCAATCCTCTTTGGATAATGGTAGTGCAGTGGGACCTGTGTCTCAGGTGGCTTCGGTGGATAGAATGCAGCAGCCAGTAGCTTGCTCTTGTCCGCATTCATCTCAGCCATCCATGTCACCCCACTCGTGCTGCTGCCCTTCAGCGCCGGTGTCAGAATCTAAATATCAGTGATAAAAGATATAGATGAATGTTGGGTTAGTGAATCTGTTCGGAAATATTCCTAATGATAATAGAATGGTTTTGGAAAGTGAATAGAAATCCTACAGTAAAAGCGAATGGCTTTCGGAACGTTTGCGAATGAAGTGCATAGTTCTGAAGAGATAGAGGTTCTGAAAGGATTCTATCTCCTAGATCGAATGAACTTGGCAGTCCATGTCGATCACAGCCAATGATCTTACATTCCTTGAAGTGGTTTTAACTAATCAAAATGGAATTGGAGTGCTTACTCAAAAAATATAAAGTTGTTGCTTGAGGTGAGTTGAGGACGAGTTGGCAAATGTGGATGAAAGAATCAAGTTGACATACAATAATTGAACTAGGGAATATACATGCGAATGTGCTAGCTTTTATACTGAAGGATTCGGAATAGGAGGCGAATGGGAATGAGTCCGTGAGGATCGGAAAATAGCCAAGGTACATGTATACTAATTAAAGGCCATAGAAAACAAGGAGCAAGGGTGGTAGGAAAATTGTGAATGAAGAAAAAGATTAACGGACCAACAATAACTTTTGAAATGTGTTTCTAAACCGCATGGCTCTTCAGGTAAAGATAATTGTCCCTAGATTCTTCGGAGGATGATCCTGAGGGTCTGAAACATCCATATTATAGAGTCTAATAATATGGAATGTCATCGCAAGCTTCCAAAGAATAGAAACAACTCAATCAATGAGTATAATGAAAAAGATGGGGATAGTGATGGGGATAGTCAGGGTAGTTCTTTTTTGGAAAAGGTTATGATTATTCCTGACCAACGATGTGTTTCACTAAACATTGATAGATTGATGCAGGGGAACTGATGAAGAAGCAGGTTGTTGAATGAAAATGATGTAATTGGGGCGTTGATGGTTCGGGGTTCGGACATTCTATTTGGAAGAGGTGATTCAGAGGATCCATGATATAGTTGAGGTGTCCATATTGTGATCATGACAGCCGGTACCCCGGACTTGCCACCGTCTGATGCAGAGTTGGACAGGTACTTGTTAGCTGTCCATAGCATGTGGTCATCAATACCTTCCAGATAGTCTGTCCAGTGTTGCGCCTTTGCCTTTTTTATCGCCTCGCCATACTCTTTGCTGATCTCACAATGTTCCTGATGAGAGGGGTGGTCAGCAATCGCACGATGAAGGTATGATACATTGCTGATTTTATTCTTAGCCTTCTTGAGCATTGTAAGCTCCCTGTTCCACCAGCGATGTGAGAGCGGCACCGGCTTGGAGAGTGGCACCGCTATGTTGATTGCCTCCTGAATGGCGAATGTCAGTGCACCGATAGCTTCGTTGAACTCTTCTATCATGTCTAGCTCCTTTGGCTCTGGCACTGCCTCCAACTGTTCTTCCAGCTGCTCCCTGAACTGTTCCCAGTCAGCCATCCTGTAGTTGCGGAATGGGGCTGACAGGTTGTGTGTCGCCTCTAGGTTGAGCACTGTGAGGATTGGCATGTGGTCCGTACCTGGCCCTTGCAGCTTGGAGCTAGTATCACACATAACCACTGTCTCAGCTACGTTGTCAGTACAGAACACGTTGTCAACCCGAGTCCAGTTCTTGGTGGCCATTGACTGCAGCGTTGGTGTTCGTTTTGGTAGCATCATTACCATGTTATAGTCTGCTAATAATGAGATGAGCACTTCTGCATCCCTGGTTGCTGCCACTGTGAATAGATGGTGATTCTGTTCCTCATCCCACATAGCATGGTGCCTGTCGAAGTCCCCGCGCCATAGCATTGAATCAGTTTCCTGCTGGATGAGATTGTGCTGTTCTGTGTTGATGAAGCAATCAAGTGTCCGGAGGGTGTCTGAATGATTGCAGTCATTGTAAATGTTGAAGATGGTGACTTTGCCTTGGGAGTGTCGGAGTTGGATCGCCGTGATGTCGTTTGTTCCTTCGAGTCTGCGCCCACAGATTTGAATCTAGGCCGGTATTGACTAGAATGACTGATCTTTTTACAGAGCCTTCAGTAAGGTGGCAAGTAGGATAGATCATGCGCCAATTGTGGTTTGCTTGGTGTTGCCTAGGGTGTCAATGTAGGGTTCTTGCAAGATAGTGATGTCCCACTCTTTGTGTAGAGCGGAATTGATGAGGTCGTAATGGGCTTGGTCGGACTTGTTGAGATTTTGTTGGTATATCCTCAGTCTCTTCGGTGTGGGCTCTATGGTGTCAGACATTAGTTTCGGCTCGTGGAGGGTAGCCCAATGTTACTAGTCGTGTCCCCCATCTGCTGGTGGGGCCTAGTTCAATTCTGTTGACCGAGGTGACAGGGCTGGCCCGCTGGTGTGGGGACTGCGGCCGACCAGCATCCGTCAATCCACGCTGACTGTGCCCAAAAGGGAGGGTCATCTGCTTAAGCTTACCTTTGTGGTGGGTGGCTGTCTGCCACCTGTCGTCAGCAGTGACAAGGGGGTCTGCCGTCAACCAGTGCGGCGGGAGGGTGGGTTTGGGCGGCTGTGATACGTGTGTCCAGGGCTCCTCCATGGGGAAAAATGGCATCTGATTCTCTAGAAGCCTGGCATTAATTTCCTCACACTTACGAGCGAAAGTGGGGCACGATCTATCCCAGCTAGCGTGTCCGTCCAGCTAGCGTGTCCGTCCATCTTGCAGGATGTGCATCGTAGTCTCTCTGCTTGGGTACAGGTCGAAGTCTTATGTCAGTCGCCGCAGGTGCCGCAAGTATCGAATTGCTGTGGGCACGTGTATGATAGGTGGTTCCACCCCCGGCATTTGAGACACCTGGTGGGCTCCTTCTTGCACTTCTCTGCATATACTTGCTTTTGACAAATTATTAGCCCATTAGTCAGTACCTTGTTAGCACCTCGGGGCTGGTGAACGTGACGAGCGCATGGCCGCAAGTTTGACTTGCAGCTCGGCGATGTACAGGTTTAAGCCACCTTGCCTTGTTGATTGCGCTGCAGAGAAGTTTGTTGTAACCCTCTATGGTCCACAACTCATCGCTCCTGTCTGTCCTGAAGTGGAGCGGGACAAATTGGAGCACGATTGGGAACAGTCTCATCTTCATCTGGGCACCCGGTGCTATCTCTTTCGTGAACTGTATTCTGCATTGCACCTCGTTGATCCACTGTGCTGAGTCCTCACTCTAGAACTCAAAGAGGATCCCCCCATTGTTCAGCCGCCTCGCGCTGACGATCGTGTGGTCGGTGGAGTCACTCATGCTGCCCAGTATCTCGTTGGCCCTTTTGGCCAAGGCCACGTTGTCCAGCTCAGTCAGAACTTGCTCTCCCGGCTCCCCTGCGTCGACCAAGATCTGCCTCTGCTTCACTCCCTCTCGCGCGCGGACCCTAGCATCACAACCCCACTTCAGGGCTGTAGCATATGTCGCGGGCTGCATCTGTCCGCCAGAGGCGCTGTCACCACTCACAGGCGGGCTCACCAAGGTTTGTGCCATGATCGCGACGACTATTCTTTGCGCGGTGCCATCGCTCTCCTGTCTAAGCTCTTCCACGGTCCCCGCCAAACTATCGGTCGACGATCTAATTCTGGCTGCAGCGTCTTCTATCTTCTGTACGACTGGAGCAACGACCCCTTGCAAGCGCTCGTTGATATCAGTTACTATTGACGCCACGGTCGAGCGGTCCGCCAGGTCTGCGACCAGGGTGGAGATCGCCTTCATCCCCTCTTCTAGGGTCTTCGACATGACCTGAGATTCAGCAAGGTGGAGCAGTGCGGCGGGGAGGCTGTGGTATGTTATGGTCTGCCTTTCGGGAAGGAGCTTTTTAGAGAGAAGGAAGTCCTGTGCCGTCAACGGGTGATGTGCAACTGCGATTTGTTCAGTCTCGCTCCTACGGGTGTGCTGAGAGTCAGATCGCAGCCGTCGTTGTCGTGGCGTATTCGCTGAGGCCGGACGCCCCCGACCGGTGGCAGCTGTAGTCGGGGCCACCATTTCGGGCGATCGCTGTATGTTGTATGGCTATATCAGTGTCTAATAGGATTCTATTAGGATTAACCAATGGGATATTGCAATATGGGTTTTTTTTTGTTGTCTGATAGCGTGCAAATTTTTGTTGTGGATGTGGTGGCGGCCAAAGCAGAGTCCCTCAGATTGGACTTGAGAAACGAGGAGAGCGGGATATGGGTGAGATCTTCGGTTGAGGTAAAGTCATATGGAAGCAAGTTTATCATGCTGGAAGACGACCATATAGAGTGGCCCGCGCTGCGATCCATGACTGTGTCTGAGCCTTGCGAAATTCCTCGCCAGGTCTCAGGATCCAGCTCGCATATTTACATCAGTTCTCGTCCTGATATGTCAAAGATCAGCCATGAGGCCATGAGGCGGTGAAAAATGCTGACAATGCCGAGCCAGAAGTCTAGTCACGGCGTGACCCTGCCACATGTATTTAAGTTGACACCTCATCAACTCAACCACTTCTCACCTGCGCTCTCACCTCACCTATATTTCTTTTCCCCCAACCCTCTCCCATGTCACCTCGATATCGAACACGCCCTACGAAGAAAGCGCCTTATATCCCAGTGGGTAACCTTCCATTGTAGCGGATCCATGCTGACTAGCTGCATCAGTGGATATGTTGCCACCACGAGATGGGGACCGCGTGCTGTTAGCAGGCCTTCCTGGGATTAAGCCCATAGAGGGTGGAGGAGGTGAGGGTGTGAAAGCGGATGGGACCGACATAGATGAGTGTTCGGTGGGTGGCGTTGGGTGGTCGGCGGGAGGGGTTAGCTGTGGCATGGCGAGAGAGTTGTATTTCCAGATAGGGTGGCAGAAGACATGGACCCAGACGACGCGGGAGGGGATGGACCCACCGGACCAAAACTCGCTTCGGTCGTGGACAACGGTGGCAGGGCCCTAGAAGCACTAGGACGCGTTTGTGGCTTGGATTTACGCGTACTACGCTTGCACTCCTTCTCAGCGAGCCGTTCTTTGTCACCTTCTTCATGGGCTTGAAACATAAATGCGGGTAGAGGGCTTAGTGCTCGGCCTTCTTGATGTCGGTGAGACATTCAGAGTTTGCTCGAACCTCAGCTATTTCTGTGTCCCACATTGTGGAGAAAGGCTTGGTGCTTGGCCTTCTTGATGTCGCTGAGGCGTTCGGAGTTTGCTTGAACCGCCGCTGTTTCCGTTTCCCACATTGCGCAGAAAATCCTTGAAAAGTCTTCCTGAGATGGGCAAGCTTGCAAGGTGATGGCGGTGGTATTGCCTTGTTTTGTCCGACTGGTAGAGGATCCAGGCATTAGGGGACGGGGTTCGTGTTCGCCTTGGTTTGAAAGGTCTGGATGATGGTCGGAGGACACTCTGCGGATGGAAGCCATGAATGGAACTGTGAGACTGTAGAAAGCGGGTGGAGATGGAGAGTCAGAGCGGAGAGTCTGTTTTACACCAACAAAGAAGGTTCAAAAACCACTGCCATTTTTCGTGGTGGAAGGGAACGCTTTTGACTGGGCTTGAAGAGTCTGGACGATGGTCAGAGGATGCTCTGCGGATGGGAGCCATGAGTGGAACTGCAAGACTGTAGAAAGCGGGTGGAGATGGGAAGTCTGAGAGGAGAGTTTGTTTTACACCAAAAGGGCGACAAAGAAGGTTCAACAACCACTGCCATTTTTCCTGGTGGAAGGGAACAGGCTTGAAAGGTCTGGACGATGGTCAGAGGACGTTCTGCGGATGGGAGCCATGAGTGGAACTGCGAGACTGTAGAAAGCGAGTGGAGATGGGGAGTCTGAGAGGAGAGTCCGTTTTACACCAAAAGGGCGACGAACAAGGTTCAACAACCACTGGTCCATGTTTTGCGGGTGGCCCCCGGAAGTCAGATGCGAGGCAGCGGACCACTTACCGGTGGTGATGAGGGCATTGGAAAATTGCCGCCCAATGAAGATATGCCTATACACACTAAAGAGAATCAGCTTATTGGAGAGCAGCACAAATTTCCTATGCTATCTTGTTGTTATCATGACAATCAATGTAAAAATCTGTGACAAACTATGACATACTGCGCGGCACTCATTCCAGCTTGCGCGTCTGCTCCGCACGACTTATGTAAGGGCCTAAATAACCGAAGCATCCCAAAGACCTCTTTCCCAAATGTTAACTCGCTACAGACCTAACTTGATCCTTTCGCATCCTTGTCCAGCTTGCTAGGGTGCTTCTGAAATAGAATGTACACCATAGGATCTCCTAGAGAAATAGCCCATTCATCCTCTCTCTCTCCATTGAAGTGGATAGTCAGAACCAACGTGTCCACACCAATCCTATCGGCTGTGAAATAATTCAATTAAATGCTCCGGTGGACGTGTAGGGTCCATATCAGGAGTACGATTCTTGATGTACGGTCCTGGAAGAGACGGCGGAGGGGGGCGGCAGTTTTCCAGAAAGTCAGGTTAACGGGAACTTGTCCCGTAATCCATTTATGTGTAACTTCGACCAGTTTCGTCATGGCGAGACCCGTATTCCCTCAAAGTGCTGAAGGATATGATATTACATGAGATGCTACCGTCACCTCCGTGGGTTGAGGGATCGAGAAAAAGTACCGTTGAAGCGTAGAGTATTCGCTTGGCACAGGTGTGTCCATGGGCGTTAAAGGTTCAGAAGTGGTGCAGCATCACGAATGTTGGAAGAATAAATGGTGAGCCAAGCGATGAGTGATATCGAACCATGAACCGAAGGACCTTGGCAAGACTAGTCCAAAAGTCAACGAATCGACCCAGAATGTGGTCTTCAGGCGGTGGCTGTTGGAGAGCAGTGGATTTCAAGTTCCGGAGCTACAGTTCTCCACGCCCCTTCTGATATTAATGATTCTTGTAATCCAAGTCAATGGACACGATTTCAGCCGTGCACGCGTATGTCACTTTCAAGCTTTTTTAATAGAGGGTCTTGTTTTAGGCGCCCGCACCCTTCTGGTTTGTTTCCTTTCAATACTGTCGTTAACTTCCAAATATGTTCTTCGGATGTCATCGGTGAAGGGAGAAGGCAGAGAGATAGAATATGTATTTTTGACAGACTCCAAAGAAGGTGCTGAGTATACTGATGGCGTCGTGGGGAAGCTGCAGGTGATGTTTGACAGCCCAAAGTCTCCTCATTTAGAATGGAAAGCTCCAACGAACTGAGGGCAGCTCGTTTGAGTACCATAAAGCTTCTGAGGGCTTCTAGTGGCTCACCAACGGGAGTAGTATTCACTTTCAAATGATGTACACGGAATGTCCAATATTTTATATCCAGGAGCGACACAGGTCAGCACCAGAGGATCCTGTAGGAAATGCGAGCTGAATAGGAATCCTGTTGTTCAGAGGGCCACCATAATCGACGGGGTTGGCCTCAGATGAAGAGAGAAGAGGGTTAGCAAGAAGATACGTTATCGGTCTTGTGTCCATGTCGCTCATCGATTTCCTTGCTTTGCGTCATCGAATCGATGGGGCCGTTGAAGACGGCCGACAGACATCTTCAGCTCTTTGTTAGAGAAAAACATTCAGATAGCCGAATGACCTCTCTGGTCGGGATGGTCCACAGCAATCAGCTAGCTTTGAAGCTTTTGAGTATCCCGCCACTAAGTCTCGAGGAGTTTCAAAAAAGACCGAGTTTTTTATGTGTAGTTGAAGGACGAGCCAGAGTGGACCAGTAATTCAATGTTCCAGATACAGGTCACGAGTTAGGCCTTCCACCTACGGCAAACCGTGACCATATAGGCCCCTTGAAGAGGTTCAAGTGAGACGATATGTTACGTAGGTCTTGTAGCAACATCGCCCATATGTTTTTCCCCCCCCAGAAGGGACGTCTTTAGAACTACTCACATCACCAGCCACTGGGGATCTGAACATTATGGGTTGAGTCATTGCTGCTATAACCATAGTCATTGTTGTGCCTTTGAAGTGTACACCATGCTTGAAGGCATGGCGCTGAGTTAGCGGTAAAGGCTCTTGCAACCCTACCAAGAAGCTTTGATATATAGCGAATGTGAGGGCACTCCGCGATATTTCTTCCGCTCCGATGCTGCCTCGATGCTGATGGGACCAACCCCCAGCATATTCGTGAAAATGATAGGCGCTAAATGTATGGAGAAACATCTGGCCGTCCCGATTGGAAAGACGCCAACGGGAACGAAATTGCAGTTTGAGTTCACCACCCCTGCCATCGCGAAAGCTGAGATGAATCGAAAAGAAGTGAGCTCTGCTTCGAGATTGCGAATGAAAATCTCTGTATTATGATTGGATATAAGAAAACTTAGAATAATCAGCATCAGAGAGATAGTCACATTGGCCTAAAGTCACATTCGATACTTTGAAGGGGGTAAGCGTACGATCTATTTTGAGTAATGGCGTCCTGTGTGCAATGTCTTCCAGGATGTCCTACGACAACTGAAGCGGGTGCGGAAGCGGGCGCGTATATCGATCTCCACGTGACATATTTGTTGCACAAGAGGGGGTGACGTCGCGAGGTCGTCGGTGATTGTTCGTAAGGTGTTTTATGATCCATAAAATGGTATCTATTCGCAGCTGAAAGCGCCTGAAGAACGTCAAATTCAAGACTGAGGACTATGTCATCACCTTCGAGTCAACGGCGTCACTCATTGTGCCTTCGGTGTACTCTTCGTCTCCAATATTATCTCTGCCCTGTCATCTGATTCCACTTCTCTGAGCTCAGTGTTATCGTGACCGCTTCCAGCGCATTTCGAATAGTATATTACGACTTACTTGACACGTTTGAAGCGGCGGTTGACGTGTGTTCAAATCAGGGGGCCGGTCTGAGGCCACATGTTGAGGCGCTTCTCCTCCACGTAGCCATGGTTGCCGACACCGCCACCCCCGGGTTCGCCACGGGCCATAGACATAGTTGGTGAATGTAACACGGGCATATGGAAACTTGGGCGACACGGGCGTGCCGAAGAGATCTGGGGTGACGTTGTTATCAAGTCCGGAACTCAAAGTTGATAGCGACAGACTCCAAATCCAAGGCAACATTAGGCTTAGACGAAGCTGATACACGTGATCCATTGGTGCACTATGCCTAAGACACAGGCTATTTTGAAGGTCGCATCCAAGGAAAGGGAGGGGGGAGCTAGTGTGCTCGGAGATAGAGAATCAACGTCACCCGTTACTGAGGATGGAGGATGAAAGCTGGACGCAGATTTTCCAGTCCTACGCAATGGGCTTGGGACGTTGCGGTGCGGAGTCGGAGAGAATAGCAATGTTTCGGGTTTCAGATTGGACTTGGAAGGCGAGGAGAGCGGGATATGCGTGGGATCTTCGGTTGAAGTAAAGTCATATGGAAGCAAGTTTATCATGCTGGAAGACGACCTTATAGAGTGGCCCGCGCTGCGATCCATGAATGTGTCTTAGCCTTGCGAAATCCCTCGCCAAGTCTCAGGATCCAGCTCGCATAATTCCATCAGCGCTCGTGCTGATATGTCAAAGCCATGAGGCCATGAGGCGGTGAAAAATGCTGACAATGCCGAGCTAGAAGTCTAGTCACGGCGTGACCCTGCCACATGTATTTAAGTTGACACCTCATCAACTCAACCACTTCTCACCTGCGCTCTCACCTCACCTATATTTCTTTTCCCCCAACCCTATCTGATGTCACCTCGATATCGAACACGCCCTCCGAAGAAAGCGCATTATATCCCAGTGGGTAACCTTCCATTGTAGCGGATTCATGGTGACTAGCTGCATCAGTGGATACGTTGCCACCACGAGATGGAGACCGCGTGCTGTTAGCGGGCCTTCCTGGGATTAAGCCCATAGAGGGTGGAGGAGGTGAGGGTGTGAAAGCGGATGGGACCGACATAGATGAGTGGTCGGTGGGTGGCGTTGGTGGTCTGCGGGAGCGGTTAGCCATGGCATGGTGAGAGGGATGTGTCTCTAGCGAGTGGAGTGCCGAAGACGTGGACCCAGACGACGCGGGAGGGGATGGAGCCACCGGACCAAAACTCGCTTCGGTCGTGGACAACGGTGGCAGGGCCCTAGAAGCACTAGGACGCGTTTGTGGCTTGGCTTTACGCGTACTACGCTTGGACTCCTTTTCAGCAAGCCGTTCTTTGTCACCTTCATGGGCTTGAAACAGTAGTGCGGGTAGAGGGCTTAGTGCTCGGCCTTCTTGATGTCGGTGAGATGTTTGGAGTTTGCTCGCACCTCAGCTTTTTCCGTTTCCCACATTGGGGGAGAAAGGCCTGGTGCTCAGCCTTCTGGATGTCGCTGAGACGTTCGGAGTTTTCTTGAACCTCAGCTGTTTCCGTGTTCCACATTGTGGAGAAAGGCTTGGTGCTCGACCTTCTTGATGTTGCTGAGGTGTTTGGAGTTTGCTCAAATCCCCGCTGTTTCCGTTTCCCACATTGCAGAGCAAATCCTTGAAAAATCTGCCTGAGATGGCCAAGACTTGCCAGGTGATGGCGGTGGTATTGCCTTGGTTTGGTTGGACTGGCAGAGGATCCAAGCATTTGGGACGGGTACGCGTTCGACCGGGTTTGAAGTGTCAGGACAATGGTCGGAGGACACTGTGGGTGTAAGCCAGAATGGAACTGCAAGACTGTAGAAAGTGGGTGGAGATGAGGAGTCTGAGCAGAGAGTCTGTTTTACACCAAAAGGGCAACAAAGCCTATTACAATTTTAGTATCCTATCACAATACCAATACTTTATGGAGGAGGAGGCCCAAAAAAAGGCCAAGCAGGAGGAGAAAGAGCAAGTGGAGAAGCTTGCTCAAGAAAAAGCAAGGGTGGAGAAGGAGGCCCATGAAAAGGCCAAGGCCAAGGCCAAACAGAAGGCCAAAGCAAAGAAGAAGGCCGAGGCCAAGAAAAAGAACAGGGCCAAGGCAAAGGAGAGAACCAAGGCTGAGGCAAGGAAGAGGGCGAAGGCCCAGGCCCAGGCAAAGCCCGCGTCCGAGCAATCGGTTAGGAGTGCGGGCGAGAAACGAGGATGGGGCTGGAGATTCGGAGGTGGCCGAAATCCCAGCGAGTGCGAGTGGTGTGAGTCGTGTATGTATGAAGGTTCAAAAACCACTCCCATTTGTCTTGATGGAAGGGAACGCGTTTGACTGGGATTGAAGGGTCTGGACGATGGTCAGAGGATGCTCTGCGGATGGGAGTCATGAATGGAACCGTGAAACCGTAGAAAGCGGGTGGAGATGGGAAGTCTGAGAGGAGAGTTTGTTTTACACCTAAAGGGCGACGAAGAACATTCAACAACCACTGCCATTTTTCCTGGTGGAAGGGCACGGGCTTGCAAGGTCTGGACGACGGTCAGAGGACGTTCTGCGGATGGGAGCCATGATTCGAGCTGCGAGAGTGTAGAAAGCGGGTGGAGATGGGAGTCTGAGAGGAGAGTCCGTTTTACACCAAAAGGGCGATAAAGAAGGTCCAACAACCACTGGTCCATGTTTTGCGGGTGGCCCCCGGAAGTCAGATGCGAGGCAGCGGACCACTTACCGGTGGTGATGAGGGTATTGGAAAATAGCCGCCCAATGAAGATATGCCTATACACACTAAAGAGAATCAGCTTATTGGAGAGCAGCATAAATTTCCTATGTATCTTGTTGTTATCATGACAATCAATGTAAAAATCTGTGACAAGCTATGACATACTGCGCGGCACTCATTCTAGCTTGCGCGGCACTAAATGTCTGCTGCGCGTGACTTATGTAAGGGCCTAAATAGCACTCAAAATTGTCAATAAAATGAACCAGCATGCCTGTCAATGTCACACATCAATTGTTCCTATTTTTTTGTCCTACATCATAATATAAGAAAAGCTGAAAACTGAAAACTTCTTAACAAACCAAGAACTGGTAATAATTTGACAATATCAGCTTGTTATGTCTTCAATTTAGTGGACCAGTAATTCAATGCTCCAGATAAATGTCATGAGTTAGACCTTTCACATACGGCAAACCGTGACCTTATAGGCCCCTTCAAGAGCTTCAAGCGAGACGGTATGTTACGTAGGTCTTGTAGCAACATCGCCCATATGTTTTGCCCCCAGAAGGGACGTCTTTAGAACTACTCGCATCACCTGTCACTGGGAATCTGGACATTGTGGGTTGAGTCATTGCTGCTATAACCATAGTCATTGTTGTACCTTTGACGTGTACACCATACTTGAACCCATGGCGCTGAGTTAGCGGTAAAGGCTCTTGCAACCCTACCAAGAAACTTTTAGATATAGAGAATGTGAGGGTGCTCCGCGATATATCTTCCGCTTTGATCATGCCTCCATGCTGATGGGTCCAAACGCACAGCATATTCGCGCGAATCATAGTCGCTAAATGTGTGGATAAACATCTGGCCGTCCCGATTGGAAAGACGCCAGCGGGAACGAAATTGCAGTTTGAGTTTACCACCGCTGCCATCGCGAAAGCTGAGATGAATCGAAAAGAAGTGAGCTCTGCTTCGACATTGCGAATGAAAATATCTGTATTATGATTGGATATAAGAAACATAGCATAATCAGCATCAGAGAGATAGTCACATTGGCCGAAAGTCACATTCGATACTTTGAAGGGGGTAAGCGTACGATCTATTTTGCATAACGGCGTCCTGCGTGCAGCGTTTTCCAGCGTGTCCTACGGCAACTGAAGCGGGTGCGGAAGCGGGCGCGTATATCGATCTCCATGTGACTTATTTGTTGCACAAGAGGGGGTGACGTCGCGAAGTCGTCGGTGATTGTTCGTAAGGTGTTTTATGATCCATAAAGTGGGATCTATTCGCAGCTGAGAACGCCTGAAGAACGTCAAATCCAGGACTGAGGACTATGTCCTCACCTTCGCAGTCAACGGCGTCACTCATTGTGCCTCCGGTGTACTCTTCGGCTCCAATATTATCTCCGTCCCTCTCATCTGACTCCACTTCTCTGGGCTCAGTGTTATCGTGACCGCTTCCAGCGCATTTTGAATAGTATATTACGACTTACTTGACACGTTTGAACTGGCGGTTGACGTGCGTTCAAATCAGGGGGCCGGTCTGAGGCCACATGTTGCAGCGGTTCTCCTGCACCTGTGTATGCCTCGCAGGCATGCTGCCGTCGCCATGGGTGTCAACACCGTGACCCCCGGGTTCGCCACGGGTCATAGATTCAGTTGGTGAATGTAACATGGGCACATGGAAACTTGGGCGACCCGTGCGTGCCAGCGAGATCTGGGGTGACATTGTTTTCAAGTCAGGAACTCAAAGTTGATAGCGACAGACTCCAAATCCAAGGCAACTTTAGGCTTAGACGGAGCTGATACACGTGATCCATTGGTGCACTATGCCTAAGACGGAGACTATTTTGAAGGTCGCATCCAATGAACGGGAGGGGGGAGCCAGTGAGTTCATAGATAGAGAATCAACGTCACCCGTTACTGCGGATGGAGGATGAAAGCTGGACGCAGATTTTTCGGTCCTACGCAATGGGCTGGGGACGTTGCGGTGCGGAGTCGGAGAGAATAGCGATGTTGCGGGTTTCAGATTGGACTTGAGAGGCAAGGAGAGCGGGATATGAGTGGGATCTTCGGTTGAGGTAAAGTCATATGGAAACAAGTTTATCATGCTAGAAGACGACCATATAGAGTGGCCCGCGCTGCGGTCCATGACTGTGTCTTAGCCTTGCGAAATTCCTCGCCAAGTCTCAGGATCCAGCTCGCATATTTCCATCAGCTCTCGTGATATTGTTGAGCTGTAATTCCACATCACTATTTACCACACATCCTTCTCCATCCTCTTTCCTTTTCCCTTCTTTTAATTCGATACATTGGCGCTTAGATAAGCGCCTTATTATGTAATCAAAAAGCGGTGGATTTGGGACTTGTCGTTATCTCTTATATTAACAAGTCCCAAAGGTTAGTAGTAGTACTATTATTACTAGTCGTTATCTCTTATATTGACAAGTCCCAAAGGACTCATTCAATCTGTGATTTAGTTAGAAACCTATCACAGATTCTCCTCTGCCAACAGATATGTCAAAGAACAACCATGAGGCCATGAGGCGGTGAAAAATGCTGACAATGCCGAGCTAGAAGTCTAGTCACGGCGTGACCCTGCCACATGTATTTAAGTTGACACCTCATCAACTCAACCACGTCTCACCTGCGCTCTCACAACATTCCATTGTAGTGCATCCATGCTGACTAGCTGCATCAACGTTGCCCCCACCAGACGGAGACCACGTGCTGTTAGCGGGCCTTCCTGGGATTAAGCCCATGGAGGGTGGAGGAGGTGAGGGTGTGAAAGCGGATGGGACCGACATAGATGAGTTGTCGGTGGGTGGCATTGGGTGGTCGGCGGGAGGGGTTAGCTGTGGCATGACGAGAGAGTTGTATTTCCGGATAGGGTGGCAGAAGACACGGACCCAGACGACGCGGGAGGGGATGGACCCACCGGACCAAAACTCGCTTCGGTCGTGGACAACGGTGGCAGGGCCCTAGAAGCACTAGGACGCGTTTGTGGCTTGGATTTACGCGTACTACGCTTGCACTCCTTCTCAGCGAGCCGTTCTTTGTCACCTTCATGGGCTTGAAACAGTAGTGCGGGTAGAGGGCTTGGTGCTCGGCCTTCTTGATGTTGCTGAGACGTTCGGAGTTTTCTCGAACCTCAGCTGTTTCTGTTTCCCACATCGGGGAGAAAGGCTTGATGCTCAGCCTTCTTGATGTTGCTGAGACGTTCGGAGTTTTCTTGAACCTCCGCTGTTTCCGTGTCCCACATCGTGGAGAAAGACTTGGTGCTCGACCTTGGTGTCGCTGAGGCGTTCGGAGTTTGCTCAAACCCCCGCTGTTTCCGCCACATTGCGGAGCAAATCCTTGAAAAATCTGCCTGAGATGGGCAAGCTTGCGAGGTGATGGCGGTGGTATTGCCTTGGTTTGGTTGGACTGGTAGAGGATCCAGGCATTTGGGATGGGGTACGCGTTCGACTGGGTTTGAAAGGTCAGGACGATGGTAGGAGGACACTCTGCGGGTGGAAGCCAGAATGGAACTGTGAGACTGTAGAAAGCGGGTGGAGATGGGGAGTCAGAGCGGAGAGTCTGTTTTACACCAAAAGGGCGACAAAGAAGGTTCAAAAACCATTCCCATTTTTCATGGTGGAATCATGATAATTAGTGTCACAATCACATTTTGGAACATTTCACTGTTTTAATCCCAAAGCTTGTTTCCCCGAACAACTCCAAACACCTCCTTTGGAATTCTGAATCATCCTCACTTCAATCCTTCACATACACTTGATCTGGTCACTCATCCCAGTTTATAAACCACTTCATTTGGTGTCTTCTTTGACCTCATTTGTTTCTTTCACCAATGTATACTTTTCCTTCCTTATTTATCTTTTTCTGCCATTTCTGCTTGTCAGATATTCCCTGGTGTTAACACAAAAACACAGATTGATTGCAGTCACGGTAACTTGGAAAAACAACATAAGCGACAGATTGATGTTGCTGAGGACATTGTACGCCAAGGTACCATGTTTTGCTCCTCATAATGCCTGTTAAACCACATGTAGGCTACTCAGTTGGAAACTCAAGGTTCCAATACAGCCCATCTCATCATGGGTGTCATGCTCGAGTCTAACACCGTTGAAGGTGTGCCTATTGTTTTATCTTGCCAGTGTTAACATTTGTATCCCTTCCTGTCTGCGAGGTTTTCATACTTTGATTCTCAGTGACCGAAAATTCTTTCTTCACTCCTCTGACACAACTTCCCTGTCGAACTGACCAAGGAATAATCTCCAGGAAGACAAGACATCCCCCCTGCCGGACCATCAGCACTGCGCTATGGGAAAAGTGTAACTGATGGTGAGCTGTTCCTCACATCCACCCCCTGAACCTGTATGCTCCAACGGGCACTTTCTACTCCTAAGCCATCTTTTCCTTCACATTTCCTAAGTTTGAAGCCACAATTAACCAACACCCACAGAATGTATCTCTTGGGATGATACTATCAAATTTCTCGGTCGTCTTCGTCAAGGAGTACAAGGCAGATAGTCTTGTGTACACCAGACAAAGAACCTCAATGATACTTAAAAATTCAGCATCTCCACATAATCACAGAGTGAAGATCTTAGAAATGATCATTTGGACTACTACCATGATCGATAGGAAGTGCGTAGTGCATGGCTCGAATGATGAAAGCAATTCAAATATGGAGTGCAAGCATAGATGAGATGGGGTGAACACTTGACTTGAATAATCGGGGAAGTTGGCTGAGGTGTCTGTTGCTTTGTGGTCTGATCGAGACATGTGTAGCTGGGCTACAGGTACATGTGGATATGGAGGGTCGATTGAGTTGGCCATGGTGTCCATTTCTTTGTGATCTGATCGAGACCGTTTAGCTGGGCTACAGGTACATGCTGGTTTTGGAGGATTGGTCGAGTTGGTCACAGTATCCATGGCTTCGTGTTACTCCTATGAGGGATTCATAGACATATTCATTTCATTTGTTTAGATATAGATCTACATTGTTCAAAATTAATACAGGTTCAAAGATGTTCACTTGTGACCCAAAGCAGGTTCATTCTTGATTTACAAAAATTATGACTTACTTTTTACTTTATATTTTTTTAGCAGTTTCCAGCCAATCGCAGAAGAATATACAGATGAAGATTTGTCTTAACTGGCGATACCCCAGTTTTCTGCAAAGAAAAATCAAGTTGTCTCCACATCTGGATATAACCAAAGGTAGCTACATTTTTACCAACTTATACTTCTGAAATAATCATTATAACTATTGCTAGATTCCAATATGACAAAGATTGGTTAATGTAAGCAAGGTGTATCTTGTTTATGGTTAAATGTTATCTTATATAAAGCCTCTTAGGAATGCTTATTGAATGCCATTAAAGAATGGGAAATTTGTTCTCCTGATGCCTGTGCAATCTCTGGTCCAGATTGTGAGATAGATGTTGTATTGGCTGAAACATATAGGGATGTAATAAAGTATACAAAGTAAGTGTCCCTTTTCATTTATATTATTTTATTTCATGTGATTGCAGGAGTTATACTTTTTATTTGGTCTCTGATAAATTTTCAAGTAATGTATGGTCCAGACTATCGAAGTCTGCAAAGAGAAACAAAGGGTGTGTCGTAAACTAACACAGTTGAACTTTCTTCACTACATATCTGTGTTGACTGGTCCATTCTAGATCGTACAGGCTTACAAATTTCTTGCAAGGAATGTATCTCACAAGAACAAGATTTTGAAGAGATTACAGGTCCTGTTTTGGACCAAAAGTGTGATCATGTATGTGAAGATTGTGTCTCCCTATTGAACAAAAAAACCATATCACTTTGTCTTTAGCAAATGGAAATTGGATAGGAGATGTTCCATTCCACATTGAAAGTTGTACAAGGAAATGACATTATATGACTGGATGTGTGAAGCTGAAAAGGTTAAAGGAGAGCCAAAGGTCTCATCTTCAAGTGTATCTGATGATTTAGATGCCAATATTACACAAGATGAAGGACACAATCATATCATGCTTCTAAGTCATTCCAAGTCATTCCCCAACATACTGTATGCTATGTCACTCAAATGAATTAGGCATACAGATTGGGTAAGAAGACAGAATAAAAGTCTTGTATATAATAAGAAAACATTTGGTCTTTATTAAGAACAGAGCATGACACCGTGCTAAGAAAAGGAAGAAGAAATAGGCATATTATAAGCAGAAGTCCATCGTGGTAAGACTACATAAACAAGATTACACTTCAGGGAGGCCTTTTCTGGTGTAGCTATAACAAATGGTGCAAGCCCTTCCACCTATCACTTCCTTAAATGAATAAACGGAACCCAGTGGACAAAACATTCATAGAAATTATCTGCAGCTCCAGGGCCATCTACATTCGAAAAGATGATCAGACACCGCCTCTGAAACCAATCCAGTTCACTCACCACATAATGGCAATAACTCCTGAAAAGCGAGCAAATAATAGGGTGGAACCAGGATGGATCATCTCATCTAGGAGGGTTTTATCACCCATTGCTGTTTGGCATGCGGCGAGGAAAGCTAGCATTGCGTTCGAACTGGATTGCTGCATGATATTCGAGACACCTTCAACGGACGACCATCTTGAAGAAGTAATGCACTTTCGAGTGGCCTCTGCGCATTTTTGCGTGCCGTGGCATGCAAAGATGAGAAGTAATCTCTTCAGCTGTTCCAGATTTTAATTACATCAGTTCTGTGGTTTGCACTTGGTCCTTTGTGACTAGCACTCGTGCCATTCGTTGCAGTTCATCGATAGTATTTCGAAGCTCGGGTTGGATGACCACTACCATCTTGAAGGGAGTGGAAGGAAGTGGTGTATCACGAAGAAGTCCATTAATAGTTGGTGTGTATGATGAAACGACATAGTCGGAAACGCACTCTAGCTCCTCAGCATACATCCCCGCTGCGTGTATTGGAAAAAAAGCGAATGGTCCTGTGGGGGCACCGCCGCAAAACTGATGGGACACAAAATTTATGCGAGGAAAAGTGAGCTTAAGAGAAACCTGCTTGCGATATTGAGATTTACTTCTAATCCCAGCCGGCGAATGTCAGGTTCGACCACGCCCTCCCACAGCATAGCCAAAACATAGGGGAAGATGATATTAGACCGTGAGATTCGGATCACGCCTCTCCTCTCCAAATTCTGTCTCAACTGCTGCAGGGTGTCAGAGAGGGGTGGCATCTGGAAAATAAGCCTCTCTTTATGGGCTCCATCAGGCTCAGCAAGCGGACCTTCTCTACTTCCTTGGAGCAGTGGCAATCTGTGACTTCGACAAGCTGAGTTACGTTAGGCTGAGTCATGTTAGGCAAAAGTCAGATTTGGGAGGGGAACATGCTGGACGCCAGAGGAAGTCACTACTAAAGCGGCACGGACAGCAGGACTCGCATTGAGGACCACCAAAGGAGATCCCCTTGTAATAATCAGAGCGATGTGGAGATTCGACTTAGGTGCAAGAGTCATGAAACCCTTCTTTATGCCGCACCGCTTCGAGAGCTTCCAGCCACTCATCATTGAGACGACGAAAGTGGGGTGCTTCCTGCTCCATCAAGATCACTCTGCGAAGATCACTGAAGAGGAGCCTAGAGACATCCCGAAGCGAACCTTGTTCAAGAGCGAGAGATACGTCTCAACTTTTCTCCAAGTTCTGGTGCCACATCACGAAGATCAGTCATTAGTGTACAAAGTTGCAACGCCTGTGAGCGAGAAACTGCGCGCCCTTCTTCGAGGAACTCGACAGTCTTACCAAATTGATCATGTCTAATAGCGCAAGCTGCAGCGTCACAGGTCAAGCTGTTACTACCTGATGTTAGGGCCACCTAACGTAACATGGCTAGGCGAGCAAGAAGCTGGATAGCAGCATGATAAGCGTCTCAAGCTGAGTCGTGTTTGGAATCTGCAAGGCGCGCCCACTCCTTGGCAACGCGGAAGCGTTCAACTTCACACGTCACTGCGACCTCAAAAGCATTCATGGCTTCATTTAGATAATCCGGATCTTGGGTATGGCTGTTTTCAGAAAAATATACTCTTCCTTGAATTTGTGAGCATAGGCAGGCAGAGAGATGGTCGCTAACTAGTGCGTTGATGGATTGACGAGACACGTTGAGAGCCTCCAGGACTTCGCGCGTCGACCTGGCTGCTCACATTGTCTCTGTAAAGCCTAGGCGAGGCTGTTGAGGGAGATAGATTGATAGGGATGGGATGCCAGCAGCAGCGACAACATGTCTCGGTGCATCGAAATGGCCTCTTCCAGGTCCTCGGGTTGACCAGACTGATCAAATTTTATTGCAGGGCCGCGGCGAGGTTGTTGAGGTACCTAGTTCGATCGGGATTAGATTCAGGTCGCAGTGGCAGCGCATCACGGTGTAACGAAATGGCCTCCTCCAAGTCTTCGGGTCGACCTGACGGCTGAAATTAGCTTTGGAGAGTAGTGGCGAGGGTGTTGAGGGAGAGAAGGATCAATCAGGATCGGATGCAGGTCGCAGTGTTAGCACACCTCGCTGTAACAAAATAGCCTCCTCAACGTCCTCCTGTCGACTTGACTACCCAACTTCTCTTAGTAAGGGGACAGAAAGGGTGTCGAGGCACTGAGATCGCTCGGCATGGGATGCAGGCAGCAGTACCAGTGCATCTCGATGCAACGAAATGGCTCCCTCCAGGTCCTCACGTTGACCCGACTGCTCGAACCGTGTCACTAGGGAGGTGGTAAGGCTGTGGAGAGTCATAGAGTGATCAGGGTGGGATGTGGGTCGCAGTGCCAGCGCTTCTCTGTGCAGTGAAATGGCCACCTGCAGGTCCTCCCATCGACCTGACTGATTAAATAGCGTTTGTAGAGCTGTGGTGAGGATGTCAAGGGACAAAGATCGATCGGGATAGGTTACAGGTAGCAATGCAGCGCATCTCAGTGCAACGAGATGGTCTCCTCCAGGCCCTCGCGTCGACCTGACTGCCTAAATCGTGTTTGCAGAGCTGCAGCGAGATTGTGGATGGGTGTAGATAGATCTGGATGGGATATAAGCAATAGTGACAGCGCAACTCGGTGCAACGAAATCGCTTCCTCCAGTTCTTCCCGTCGACCTGACTGATCGAACCGTGTGTGTGTAGGGCCAAAGCGAGGCTGTCAAGGGACATATACCGACCAGGATGGAATGCAGGTAACTAGTTTCTTTTATTGAGTACAATGCTATTCTAGGTGATAATCGACACGTTTGTGTCGTCAGCAGAAGGTCAGCATTAGGGA
>QMFG01003076.1:0-11429 GCA_003314545.1 Ramaria sp. MG151
CAATAGACATTGTTACTGACCACAAAAACCTGGAATACTTCTCAACTACAAAACTGCTCACCCAAAGACAGGCCCATTGGTCCGAATATCTGTCGCAGTTCAACCTTGTAATTTGGTTTTTGCCAGGGAAGCTCAGTGCAAAACCC
Source organism: Ramaria sp. MG151 (assembly GCA_003314545.1). NCBI lineage: Eukaryota > Fungi > Basidiomycota > Agaricomycetes > Gomphales > Gomphaceae > Ramaria > Ramaria sp. MG151. The sequence continues at coordinate 147 of QMFG01003076.1, forward strand.
AATGCCCTAACTAGACGATGGGACGTCTACCTTAAAGAGGGGGGTAACAACTATGCGACAATTAACTCACAGAACCTTCACCCGATCTTCACCACTCAACAGATCACCGAGTCGCTCTGAGCTATGTCCTTGATCCTGCCTTCGCTTTGCACGAGCCTTATCATAGACTTTGAAAAACTCTATGCTGACATTAAAGCTCACCTGTCCTCAGACCCCGGGGCTTTAAAACACCTCGGCGATACTTCCAACTCGAGATGGACACAATCCGAAGATGGACTCTTGAAACACAATGACCGAATCTACATCCCGAGGCTGACAACCTCCGGCTCCAAATACTACAGTATAAACACGACCATATACTCGAGGGACACTTCGGTCAGAACAAGACTCTATCTGCAATTAGGCATGAATACATGTGGCCTGGACTCCGAACCTCAGTCAACGAATTCTGCAAGTCCTGTACCACATGCCTACGCTCCAAACCCCAACACCACAAGCCTTATGGCTTCCTCAAACAGCTCCCGATCCCCGAACAACCCTGGAACTCAATCTCCATGGACTTCATTGAACAGCTGCCTCAGTCCACCAGCTACACTGCAATACTGGTAGTAGTCGACCGACTAACAAAACAAGCAATATTTATTCCAACACATGACACAGTCACCTCAGCCGACCTCGCGAAGCTCTTCATCCTACATGTCTTCTCAAAACACGGCATTGTCACGATAGTGTTTCAGAACACCTCCCTGTCATCGCACCGAAGTATGGCTTTCCGATCATCTCCGAAGATCCCCTTCAGAGTTTTGAACCACTCTCGACTAATTCTTCCCACATGTTTGATCCGGTCACCCAATCCAGTTCAGGAATCACTCCATGAAGTGTTTAGTGAAGCAATCAATAACCAGGTCTGATCATAACCTTTTCTAGAAGAGAAGCACCTTGACTATCCCCATCACTATCCCCATCTTTTCCAATGAACTCATTGATCAAGTTATTTCCATTCTATTGAAGCATGCGATGACATTCCTTATCATCAGACCTTATCATATGAATGTTCTAGACTCACAGGATCACCTTCCGAAGTATTTGCACATGGTTATCCCTATCTGGTGAACCATGCGATTTGGAAACATGTTTCAAGAGCTATTGATGGTCCGTTAATCTTTTCTATCATTCACAATTTTACTACCTCCCTTGTTCTTCTATTCCTATGGTCATTAGTGTACATGTACCTTGGCTACTTTCCAATCCCCATGGACTACTTCCCATTTGCCCTCCCTTCCAAACTGCTTGGTATATAGGTAGAGCATTTGCATGTATATTCCCTAGTTCAATTATTGTATGTCAACTTGATTCTTCCTACCCATACTTGTCAACTCATCCTAAATTCACCTTAAACAACAACCTCATATTTGAGTAAGCACTCCAATTATACTTTTATTAGTTCAACCCACTTCAAAGAATGAGAAATCATTGGCTGTGATCGACATGAACTGCAAAGTTCATTCGATCTATGAGATAGAATCCTTTTGGAACCTCTACCTCTTTGGAACTATGCATTTTATTCGCAAACATTTTGAAAGCCATTCGCTTTTACTGCAGGATTTATCTTCACTTTCGAATACCATTCTATTATCATTAGAACATTTCTGTCAGGGGACAACCGGTTTATTCCCTTTTTCCTCTCTTTTTCCCCTTTTCCCCTTTTCCCCCTTTCCTTTTTCCCTCCTTTTCTTTATTTCCTTTTATACTAGATCTATCCTATCTCTAGTATTATGTCCTTCGCCTCCCTTTTTCTCTATTTTACCCTAGTGCTAGTTACACCTTTGTTTGCTCTTGTTTGACCACCAGTAGCTATATAGTTAGTCACTTAGGTAAGGGAATCCTCACCCTTTTCTCTTTGGATTTCCCTTACCAGGTATGTGTCTCGCTACTGTAGTTACTCTTTGATTTTTATATAACTTTGGATTTCCCTTACCAGCCTAGAGTGAGTCCCTGTCGGTAGCTTGGGGTTCGAGTCCCTTTGCAGGCCTAGGCAGGATGCTGACAGGGTAGTATCCCCTACAGTATGCCTGCCAGCAGGCATATCCCAGGTAAGGTGAGGTTGCCCTTACAATTTCTGAACAGAATCACTAACATCTCACTCATCTACAACTTTTATCACTGATATTTGGATTCTGACAGGCGTACCCTCGCATGTAACCTCAGATAGAGGTTTGGAGTTTGTCTCCCATTTCTTCAAATCATTGGGTAAAGCCTTAGACATGACACTTCACTTCACCTCGGGCTACCACCCCAAGGGCGATGGTCAGACCGAACATACTAACCAAATGTTAGAACAATACCTTTGAGTGTATAGTAACTACCAACAGGACAATTGGGCAGATCTACTTCCACTCACCAAATTCGCTTACAACAATGCCCCGAGTGCCACGACAGGCATATCACCATTCTTTGCGAACAAGGGATACCACTCAAACATCTCAGTTCACCCCGACCGAGATCTCGCCTCCTCTTGGGCCCGAGACTTCGCAATCGACCTAGACCAACTACACCAGGTACTGAAAGAGCAAATCAAACTGGCTCAATCTCGCTACCAGGTCTCTGCCGATGCCCAAAGACACCCGGCTCCTGACCTCCCAATCAGTTCCCATGTTTTCGTCAAAGCACAATTTTTCCGTACCACCTGACCATCGAAGAAGCTAGCCGAAAAGTACCTTGGCCCCTTCAAAGTCCTCGGCCGACCCAGCTCATACTTGTACACCTTACAACTCCCGGACAGCATGCGCGCAGTCCACCCCATCTTCCATGTCTCGATGCTCGAACCCTCGGTCCCAAACACTTTCCCTAACTGAACTGAGCCTCTGCCACCACCCATTGAAATCGACAGCAAACCCGAGTACGAGGTATCCGAAATCCTCAACTCCAAGCTGGACAAACGTCGAAGACCCTGCAACCTCCTATACCTAGTCCGGTGGGTGGGTTACAAAGGTACCGATGAAGAAACATCGTGAATCCTCGTGACCAAGCTCAGGCATGCGTCCAAAATCATGACCAAATTCCACTCCGCCTACCCTGCCAAACCCAGACCTTGGAACCCATAACCCAGACCCTCATTTTTCTTTTATCACATGGGCTCTCTCTTAGGTATATTCAAAAAAAAAAAAAATCAATCATAACAAAATACCACTATGTACACCAACACTCAAACACCCAAACCCGAACTTCATTCCTCTTTTCTTTCTTAAGTCCTCCCTATTTACTTAAACCCGAACCTGAACCGAATTCACACCAAATATATATATATATATATAATTTTAATTTTGCTTCCCAATCCCCCTCTACTATACTTATCTACCTACTCCATGGTCTCCTCCTATACCCCCCTCTCCTTCCCTTTTCCCTCATCTACTCGAACCTCAGTCTCTACGTGCCCCTCTGAACCCCCCTGAGCCTCCAATCCAACACCCCTTGTCTGATGAACCCAATCCTCCGAATCCCCAAGACCCCGCTGCTCAATCTCAGCGATCTCCCCAAGGGACCCTTTGATATACAGTGTCCTCCTGCATCTCTACCCCCCACCTCAAGGCCTGGAGCATGTGCTCCAGGACCTCCCCCATGTGCCTCACCGCGAGGGCTTGCTGCTTTTGGAGGCGATTGCCCTCCTCCGGGGCATCGACGATGCACTCTAACAGCGCCTCCGAGACCCAAACCCCCCTCGGTATGGCAACCTTGGCCGGTCCTGCAATGGGTGCGATTCCTTTGGCCTTCTTCCTTGAAGGCCCCTCCTCCATCCCACCCAAACTTTTGGGTGGCCCTCGCTTCTCAGCCCTTGGGCCCGACTCCTTGGCTGCCCCTGACCACTTGCAGGCAACCTTACGCTCGCGGCAGCAGATGCACGAGGTCCCTGCCTGGCCCAGCATGCAGTGTTCGCCGCGAGGACTGCATGGGATGCAGACCTCCTGTTGGGATGTCAGCCATGAGAACAAATTAAATAAATAAAAACAATAAAAGTTTACAACTTACCCCAACTACCCGCACCCTCTCCAAACCACTTGCCTCTGGCTCGGCCACCTTTTGGCCTTTGCCTTTCGCCTCGGCTGTCAGCTGCCTTTGTATCACCTTCCCCACCTCCTCTTTGGCCTCGGCCCTGACGGCGCGCTCCTCTCAGGCCAGCCTCTCAGCTTCAGCCTTTGCCTCCTCCTCGGCCTTCTTTCAGGCCTCCTCTGCAGCCTTCCCTCAGGCCTCCTCCTCGGCCTTCTTTTGGGCCTCCTCAGCCCTCTCCTGCACTTCTAGCTCCTCCATCTCCCGCAGTAATTGCACGCGTCGTTCAGCTGTAGTTTCAGGCATGGGAGTATTCGACATGGGTGGGGAGCGCCTAATTCTGAAGACCCCCCATCACGCACGTCCCTTATATTCCACACCCAACCCGAATGTGTCACATGACTGGGACCCCGGGTATGAGGCTTCGAGGGCTCAGCCTTAAGGAGGGGGCACTGTCAGAACCCACGCCATCAAACCAAATCTCCGGTCCCTCGGGCCCGAACCTCCATTCACCTCAAACCTGTTTCACATCTGTCCTATCTCGTGTTTGATCTCTCTTTGTGTAGTTTACAACCCTGACCTCAGTCATCTGGTCTCCAATCCCCAAACCCCTCCGTATATAAGCTACTCATTCATGTACATGAAAGTCAGTTCTGATATCGACTAAGATACCCAGATATATTTCTACCTTTAATCCTTACACTCCTTCGCTCCCCTTGCTAAGGTCACACCCAAATCGCGGGTGACCTCGGGCCTCATCCGAAATACAGGACAGGACTCTGAGCTGGCACAGCACATAAGCTGAAGCCAAGTCCCATCCAACCCATTCGCCGAGCCTCAGCCCCCCTCAGCCCCCCGACCCCAAACCTCAGTCGACTCTCTATTGAGCCCCAACCCTATCTCTGCCTCCATTCTGATTCAGTTCTTAACATTTGGATATGTTTTCCTCTTCTTCAGGTTCCAGGGATGGGATGGGGTTGGTGCTGGGTTGGTTGTTGGGGTTTGATGCATCATCAGATGCTTGATTGGGGTTGGGGTCAGGGTCAGGGTCATTAGCCGGGGGTCCAGGCATTCAGTTTTCTTTCAACTGTGAAATTGTTGATTGTTGAGAACCTTCTGCCAGATGTAGGTAACAATAACAACAAGGGGGATTTGTGCTTGGGGGCATGCTTCTAACTCTACAAACCAGGACCATGGGGGTTGCCCATGAGGGCAGGTTTCAGGTGGTTGATCAAGTAATCACCATTGTTGAACTACTGAGTCTGGTAGTGTCAGAGCCCATCCCCGACAGATCCCCGAGACCTCAGGTCCCCGGGCCCGAGCCCCCAACCATCGCGTTTCACCTATTCATACCTCATGTTTGATCTCTTCCTTTCATAGCTTACAACCCTGACCTCAGTCATTCGGTCACCGATCCCCAAGCCCTCTCATATATAAGTCGCTCATTCATGTACATGATAATCAGTTCTGATATCAACTAAGATACCCTAATACATCTTGTTTAATCCTTATGCTCCTTCGCTCCCTTCGCTAAGGTCACGCCCAAACTTTGGGTGACCTCGGGCCTCGTCCGAAATACGGGACAGGACTCTGAGCTGGTGCAGCACATAAGCTGAAGCCAAGTCCCACTCGACCCGTTCGCCGAGCCTCGGCCCCCCTCAGCCCCCCAACCCCGAACCTCGGTCGACTCTATCTTGAGTCCCAACCTTAACTCTGCCTCCGCTCCGACTCAGTTCTTAACAGGTAGTTCTGATATACTGTTAAATGGCAGGTTGTTCCTGATAATGAATGACAATCCAGGAACAATAATGATATTTCTGGGATGTGTCACTTAGCATATATCAGGATTCCAGAGGTTCCAGTAGACTTCTGGACAGGTCAGAGGGACTTGGCTTCAACTTATGTGTTGCACCGACTCAGCATTCTGTCCCTGTATTTTGGAGATCCAAATATCTGGAGGGTCTAGATGAGCCAGGGCTTGTCACAGGTTGTAGCATAGAGAGAGAAGAGAGGGAGGGAGATAGAGAACAGGATGTATTAAGTTGATATCTGTAAGGGCAACCCTCCTAGCGCCCATAGGTATCTAGTAGAGGGGAAATCCAAAGTGATATATATGTACAAGAAAATACAGTAAAGGAACTCTCACCTAGTAAAGGGGAAATCCAAAGAGAAAAGTCTAGGGATCCCCACTACTAGTGAAAAAACTATATACAACTACCTAACGCCCAACCAGGGGCACTTCTATGTGCTGTCAACCCTGCCCGACTTCTATCCCCATAAGGTGCTTCGACCCTGACAAAGGTCGGATATCGGGCCGAGGGTTCGAATCAGATATTCAGGCTTTGCCCCGAGGTTGGTTGAGGTCTCGGGTGGTCCAAGGTTTCGGACTAGAAGCCCGAGACTTCGGGTTTGTACTTGGAGGCTTCGGGTCAAGGACCTGAGGCTTCGGACTGAAGTTCCTGTGCCTCGGACTTGTGCTTTGCATGTGTAAGGGCCTTGAAGGTGGAGGATTTGGTGGATTTGGTGAAAACAGGTTGTCCCCTGACAATATCAGAACTGAGGAATATACTGTTGAAAGGATATACAATGGACTTACTTCTTCTTGAGTTTTATTTCTATTTCTTTTTCTTATCTTTTACTATTTCCTATCACAGACATTATCAGATTCCAACCACATCTCTCTATCTTCAATTTCTTTTTCTATCTACAGCCTTCACATGTGAATATTCTGATCCACGCACGAGCACACATGATCCATACACAAGAGTCCCTAGAACCAATGCCAAAGACTTGAGTTGAGACCCCGAGCCCACACGAGATGCATCAAGAGCACAAGACCTGAATCATGCAGAGAATGAGAACAAACACAGATCACAAGCACATACCATCATACAACACATACTGTATACTAAGATTATAACCAAGAACGTGAGTTGATATGTATCAAGAACACAAACACAAGTCCCGAGACACATTGAAGGCACAAGAACCAAATCAGACACAAGCACCAAACACAGGACATTGCAAGACACCAAGAACCCAGTGAGAATGATAAATGAGACATGAAGGGTAAAATACACACCTGGAACCATCATCACTCCTCCATCACTCCAGAATGATTTGCAGCATCAGCACCATTCATCAGGAACAGAAGCAGACATGTAGGGCCACTGTTAAGAACTGAGTTGGAGCGGAGGCAGAGTTAGGTTCGGGACTCAAAGTAGAGTCAACTGAGGTTTGGGGTTGGGTTGCCGAGGAGGGCCGAGGCTCGGCGAGCGGGTTGAGTGGGACTTGGCTTCAGCTTATGTGCTGTGCCAGCTCAGAGTCCTGTCCCGTATTTCGGACAAGGCCTGAGGTCACCCAAAGTTCAGGCGTGACCTTAATGAAGGGAGCGAAGGAGCATAAGGATTAAAGTAAGATGTATTGGGGTATCTTAGTTGATATCAGAACTGATTGTCATGTACATGGATAAGTGACTTATATACGAGAAGGTTCGGGGATCGGTGACCGAATGACCAAGGTCATGGTCGTAAGCTACAAAGGGAAGAGATCAAATGTGAGGTATGAATAGGTGAAACGTGATGGTCGGGGGTTTGGGCCCGGAGGCCCAAGGTCTCAGGGATCGGTTGGGGATGGGCTCTGACAGTACCCCCTTCTTAAGGCTGAACCCATGAAGCCTTTAGGTAATTTCTTATGTGTCGGGGCCGAGGTCACGTAACACATTTGAGTTGTTTGAGATATAAGAGGCACGTTCCATCATAGGTAAACACCAACCAAAACGCAAGATGTCCCCCACAACCGCCCCTGAAACGACCACTGACAAGCACGCGCAGCTCCTGCACGAGATGCAGGAGTTGGAGGCGGCTGAGAAGGAGGAGTTGGAGGCAGCTGAGAAGGAGGAGCACTCGAGAGAAGGCAAAAGCCGAGCGGGAGGCCCGCAAAAGGGCGGAAGCAAAGGCAAAGGCAAAGGCAAAGGCCGAGGCTGTAGCAAAGGCCAAGGCTGTGGCGAAGGCAGAGGTAAAAGCAAAGGCCAAGGCAGAGGCAAAGGCCAGGGCTGAAGCAGCTGAGAGACAGGTGGCAGCAAAGGCTCGGACACCTGTGTGGGCTGAGGTGGGGGCTTCAATGCCTGAAGTAACGAGAAAACCCCTTGGGGCTGGGGTAAACGGAAGGCCAAGAAAGCGGCCGAGGGTCCAGAGGCATCGGGGAGTGGCAAGGTGAGTTTTCAGAGAAGTATTATTATTATTATTTTTTGATTGACTTGTAAGGTAGAAGTCACTAGGAACAGGCACCCCTTACATAAGCATGAAGCTCATTTTCTTCAAAATCGCTACTAGATATTGGGAGAGGGATAAAACACAAATTTAGCTCCTAGAATATATTTAGTATATTACTTGCTAAGACTTGTTGCAGAGACTTCAGAAAAAAAAAACACAAAACTGAGTGACTAGTAGCAATTTTAAGGTCAAAATATCCAAAAAAAAAAAAGAAATTTGCATTCCTGTGCAAATGTGGCTCTTTTTCATTTTTCACAAAGAAAATTTTGCAGGTCACGTGGTTGGTAGTCGAGGTCACGTGACCTCAGCTATCAACCACATAAACGGTCTTTGGTACGCTTTTCGAGGCCTCAAGATCGTGCCTCCTCGCTGGAAGCTCAGCCCTAGCAAGTGCAGTATGCCTAGGAGGTCAAAATCCATCAAGAATTGCATTAATAACCTGCCACACCAGATCCAGCCAGCCAAAATTCATGTGGACAATGTAGAGGCATCAGATGGAGATTTGAGCTCATATTTTATCCCTGAGACAGATATCAGTGATTCAGATGAGGAGTGGAATAAGGATGATAGGATGGCAAGGCTGGAAGCTCTTGAATGTGAGGGGCTAGTTGAATGGGACAAGGAAAATCTGGATGATGATGAGGAAGCTGCAGCTGAAATCAAAGATGATGCTGCTCTCTTAGCATTTGCAAACACATTGCAAGAAGCCCATCGGTTTGCTGTTGCTGCTGAGAAGAAGAAAAGGGCTGGACAAAAGCGAAAGAAATATTACACTGGGAATGCTTTGCGTACAAAGCAGTTCTGGGCTGCAAAACGGCACAAGCTAAAGGACAGTGGAAAGAATGTTTTCATATCTGATTACTTTAGTAAAAGGCAAGCAGTGGATGCCACAGAACATACATACATTTCATCAGGTGCATCATCCCAAGAGGATTGTGATGATGATAGTATTCAGACTGCACCAGATTGCACTATGCCAATTACAGTGAGCAATGAGAATAATATACATAACTGTCATACTTACTTTTTCTAGGATATACCACTATCTAGCCCAGGTGAACAAACTGATGAGCAACAAAATATACCACCATCAACAAGCAATATTGCAGGCTTGCTTGTGGACCTACGTGATGACAACTGCAAGAATGGAACTGACAAAGTATTAGAAGTCCTATACTGGCATGACTTACCAACACTTCATCATGCAAGAGAAAGGCTTACAGTCAAAAACAAAGATAAAACTCTAGATGTCTTCTTTAGAGCTCGGATCACAGCGATGGTAGGGACACTAAACCTTTACCTGGATCCAGAGCTTTCCTTCACATGGAGAAAATCTTCTCTGATAGCTGCAAAGTCAGCAGGGCGTAGTGTGAAATATGCAAGAAATATACATACATGGATTCATGGTTACCTATGTACTGGAACGCTTCCACTCCATCGCTATGGACAGTTTCATTCATCAATTCTAGTAGATGAGGACTTGAAGCAGCTTATCCAGCTGCATCTGCAGTCTATTTCAAAGAAAGGTTATGTCAAGGCTCAAGATATTGTGGATTTATTGGCTACAGAGGAGATGGAGAATTACCTTGGCAGTCCTGCCAAGATATCCCTTTCCACTGCCCAACGCTGGCTTCACAAGCTGGATTGGCGATATGAAAGAAAAAAGAATGGGATGTATATTGATGGGCATGAGAGAGAAGATGTGGTAGACTATTGTAATAAGTTCCTTGAACGCTGGGCTGAATATGAGAAGAGAATGATAGTCTATAACAAGGATGGAAATATAATATCAACACCAGTTGGATTTCCAATTCCTGGAGGCCGCTTTCAACTCATCCTTATTACTCATGATGAGTCAACCTTTTATGCTAATGACCGCCGAAAAACAAAATGGACACATATATCTAACAAGGCTACACCTGAGCATAAAGGAGAAGGGCCATCTCTTATGATCTCAGACTTCTTAATACCAGAATGGGGGAGACTAAAGCATAACAAATGTTATTATTGACAGTTTTTAAGAGTAGCTAACATAGGTATAACAGTGAAGCACGCATTGTTTTCAAAGCAGGAAAGAGTCATGATGGCTGGTTTACAGCTGATGCTCTTTTAAAGCAGGTTGAAACTGCAGTGGACATATTTGAATCCAAAACCAATGGAACTGCAACTGGACTCTTCATGTTTGACAATGCTCCTAGTCTTCAAAAACGAGCAGGAGATGCATTGTCTGCTCGAAAGATGGTTAAAAGCCCTCATGCAACATGGACACATCACAAAGGTGGCCCAAAAATGCATCCTGGGAGATTTTCAGATGGGACACTACAGGAGTTTTACTATCCAGATAATCATCCTACAATGCCTGGATGGTTTAAAGGAATGCAAAAAATTATTGAAGAACGGGGACTCTGGCCTGCTAGAGGTTTACATGCTCAATGTGAGGGCTTTAAATGTGAAGCTGGGCAGACAGTATGCTGTTGCCGGAGGCTCCTTTTCACACAGCCAGACTTCTCTGCTCAGAAGTCAGAACTTGAGGAATATATTTGTCAGAATCCAATTATCAAAGATAAATGTTATGAACAAATGTATTGTTAGCAATAACATTGGAAAAGGTTTCCACATGAAGAGAATGGTGTTTGAAAATGCAAGGTAATCCTACAGAAAAAGCGAAGGGCTTTCGGAACATTTGTGAAGAAGTGCATTATTCCGAAGAGATAGATATTCCGAAGGGATTCTATCTCGTGGATCGGATGAACCGTATGGTTCACGCCGATCTCACCCATTATGATTACATTCTTTCGAAGTATAATCAAATCTAAAGTGATAAGTTTTATAGGACTTACTTCGAAATGAAGTTACTCTTTTTGATTGTTCACGACGAATTGTTAAGTCGAGCAGATTAATCAAGTAGACGTGCAATAATTGAACTAAAGAACATACATGCGAATGTGCTACTTATATACTGGGA
>QMFG01003079.1:0-10512 GCA_003314545.1 Ramaria sp. MG151
TCCAAAGAAGAGTGGAGAAATAAAGCAGAAGCAGAATAGAGGAAAATGTTCCTCTAAGTAAACCAGTCTCCATTGATAAGACAATTACACATACAGAGCTTATGAGTAGTATTGACAATTTGATAACTAAGTAAAGGCTCTGTACTCAATGTGCATGACATGTTGTTGACACTCAATGAGTCAACCTGAAAGGTTACCGATGTGAACTAGATGGTGTAGTGGTTAACACCATAGCTATATATGTATGCTATAGCCCTGGTTCAAATCAAACCCCCATGATTCTAGATTGAATAATATAACCATAATACAAATGCCAATGTAGACATGCACCCAATCACTAGACAATAACTTTGGATTTTCTCTGGGGGACAATAAACTTCAAAACTGTTGAGTGTTTCAGCTTCCGCAGCATGTTTCAACTCCGCCGCGAGTAAAACTTTTCACTATTAGGTGTCTACAGCTCAGCTTGCTTGTGATACGAAGCCGAGCGAGCTGTAAGTCATTTTCGCAATCTTCTTTTACAATGGGCTTATTATACCTAGTCTAATATATCAGCTTGTGATATGAAGCTGAGCTTATTTTTTTCCTAGCTATAGTTGCGCCCCCGTTCGACGATAACTGTTCTAGACAACTAAATGTATTTCTGCAGATATATTTCTCCAGTTTGGGGTATTTCAATACCCGAAACATTCAAGGTCCTGTGTAAGAATATTAACATTTCTGAAACAGTGCCCGTGTATGTGATTAGAAGGTCCGTCGCTTGGGTGCGTTTTACACATTCTAGGGTGCTTCATTATCGCCGGCTTGGCTTACGGCTTGGCAGGAACCGAGGCATGATCGGCAAAACTATTGTCGTTATAGGGACCTGAGACATGCTTCGGCCACTACAATGAACATTGAATAGACATCCGAGCTTCAATAATATATGGGGACAGCGCATGAATAACTCGCAGATTGACACACTGATCGCCTCACACGCAGAGACAAATCGAGTGGAAAAGAGTGGATAGCCTACCAGGTTCGTCTCAGATGAGGTGAGAGCCGATCGGGAAGAGACGAGCTCGGATCTGTCAGACCGTTGCTGTTGCGGATAAGTGTGTGAGTGTCAATCAGTGGAACTCATCAACTACGGTGAAGTTCTCACATGAAGTTTAAACACCGCACAAGCAGGAGAGAAACATACCATGAGATGTTCAGCTGCTCATCTCCATTTTTGCTGGCATTCACACTACTGGTTGCGCCCCACCCTGCACCCCACCCTGCGCTAGCTGTTTCATCATCATCGACCTAAGCGAGCTATATGACTCTTTTAGCTCAAGTCTCACGCCACACTCACTCAGCCACGGGCCCTTGCCAAAACAGGAAAGGTCGGTGAGATGCTTGGGCTAATATCTTTCTCTCACTCTCGTCCTTCACCACTCACCATTATCTCAGGCAACCTGGCACAATCTGCCTTGCAGCGCTAGCGCCTCACATTCTTTTGTCCATTCCTTTGCATCCTCTGTGGGATGTCCGCCTTGCATAATCGTCCGCGTTCCCGTTTGCATACTCGCTTGCAACATCGTGAGCCTGGCCGGAATAAGCTTTCAATTCCTCTCCCTTCTGTCCCGGTACTTTCGCCAGTCATCACACCTATTCTTGGTAGTAGTCCCCCTCAGTCTTCTCAACTCACTCCTCAGCCTGCTCCACAACCTGCGCCTCAACCCGCGCCAGCCCCCCCGTCACAGCAGCCCCCTCCTTCCTCGCCGCCGCCAGCTTCTGACCATCCGGGTAAAGGAAAGGGAAATGGTTCGCCATCTAGTGCAGGGGGGAACCCTGGAAAAGGAATAGGCGACCCCTTTGGTAGTGGGAACTCTGACAGCGGTAGTTCCCCTAATCCAAGCCCAGATTCCCCTTCGGGCTCTGCGCCACCCTCCTCTTCTCCTTCTTCGGGGAACCCACTTGGGTCTGCGTCAGGAGGATCTCCCCCTTTGGGCAGCAGCACAGCTCCCGGGATAGCCTTGAGTGCCTCGAGTGGTGTCGTGGCCTTTCCCATCAATAACGCGGCTGCGGCGGCCCCCACTTCCCCAAGTGATAGCACCCCAAACAATAGTGTGCAGGGTGCAGTTGGCCTATCTTCTGGTGTCACTGAGGGCTCAGCTCCTTCCCTCACCCCTGGAGGTTCATTGATCCCTCCAGCTTCGTCTCAAGGATCTATGGGAGGCCCCAATGCCGGCCCCAATGCCGGTAGCAGCAGTAACGGAAGTGATGCCGGTTCAGGCTCTGCTGGTGCAAACACTCCCTCCTTTACATCGCAATCTCAGCTCAGTTCAGGAGCGATTGGGGGTATTGTAGTCACAGCGCTCATCCTTTGTGGCCTCTTAGCCTTCTACCTTCTGCGCAAACGATACCTCCGCCGCAAGGCCGAACGACAAGTACAATGGGTAAACGGCTACATAACTGGAGACACCCCCGAGACGCAGGAAGTTCAACGTTGCACCAGCATGCGAAGCAGCTGGGGAACTCCGATCGAGCACCAGTTCGGCGACCCCTTCCGGTTCATTACGGAGAAATTTGTTTCCAGTCCGCATGAGATATATGATGCCGAATCGCCATATCCTTACGCTTACGGCGACTGCGACTCATACCTAGCACTTCCCAAGCCAGTACACTCCCAGTTCGAAAATGGCCCCTTTCATCCAGAAAACCCCTTCGCAGATGGAAACGCCACACCCAAGCCAATCAGGCGCATATCCTCACTCCCGATTCGTATTAGCCTCATTTCTGATGGGTCTCATGGACCTGATCCTTTTGACGATTCCCAAGGGTACTTAATTGATGGCGGTAAGAACTCGGAGTCGGGTGTAGATGACGGATCTGGCGTCGTCGACAGTGACGACACACATGGAACTCAGGCTAACTTCCCCATGCCGCCTTCCGATACTAGCTCCGTCAGCTCTGCCGCTACTATATACGCTATCGGAAGTCCTTCCCAGTTGCTGGAACCGCCACCGGACATTATTGTCACCTTCCCTGATTCGCCCGTTTCGCCTACGTTTGCTGGTTCAGGGACATCTTCCTATCCACGCCGGGCATCTGTCAAAACGCCGTTTCACCCGTCACAAGACAGACGAGATGAAGTCCATTTGGAGAAAGGCGACCAGGTGAACGTCGTCAGCTTGTACGAGGATGGATGGGCTTTTGTCCAAGCTGAGAGAAACAACGAACGGGGCCTCGTTCCCCTAGACCATCTAGAATTTGACAATCCTTGAATTATTAACGTTTGGTGAGCTCAAGTTTTATTAGCCCCTTCTCGTGTGTATTCATCCCCCTTGTCATTTTCGTGTAGTTCAAAGTAGCCTGAAGTGACCCCGCGCTACTCCATTGTATACCCGGAGTTATTACGCCAATTACTGTTTCCTGCCATATACGCTTTTCTCACGCTTCACGTCCACTCGACCCCACTTCCCAACCGGGACATTAACAATAAATACCACTTCCCTCGCTTTTAATGCCTTTTCTGCGCATTATTTTATGCACATAGCTGCCTTCGTCATGTGGGCTGAGCTCCCATAACTTCATCACTGACTACTCAACCCTGTTGCACTTTTAACCGACTACGCTGTCTTCGCTTCCTCCGCCCATGTCAGCCGTTCTCAGTTTCTACTTCGCATACGCGTAAAAATACAAACAATTTGATGTTGTAGCATCTTCGGCAATGTGAAGGTGGTCTTGTAACCCGCGTAACATTCCAATGTCCGGACAATATTTCCAAGAAAGCAATCAATTTGTGATCGAAACAATGATACGTAAAGACCGAATACCATCACGAACAGAGAAAGAGCAGAGAACGTGAGGATGGTAAGTGGGAAATTATTGGGGAAATGTATGATATTCATCGTCGGGCGAGCTGTTTGGTTAAATTGTCGATGTACATTTGCAACGTTTGGTTCCCCGATGTGAGTTTATCAACCTCGCCCTGCACAGTCTTGATGCGAGCCAACAGGGCTATGGAGACCAAACAAAAGAGGGGTTAGATACGAGCAGTCTAAGCTAAAAACGACAACAAAGTGACAGCTCGAGATACAAACTTTTGAGATCCTCTTGCGCTGCAACAATGTCCCTGCAAATGTGCGACGATGATCAGAGAAAAAAAAACACAACTACAAACACACAAAGCCGCGACTCGATACATATGATAAGAAAAGTACCTTATGACACGCTCTTTCTTCATCGCATTGGCAACGATGTCTCCTTGGTCATCCGCAGTTTGCGAAATGCTCCAAGCTGTCGTATCTTCGAAGGGGACAAATGACATTGAGACAGAAATTGGAGGGAGGCGGGCGGGGCGGGTTGACGCATTCCGGCTCCGCTGCACCCGTTTTTGGTATGAGCACGTGACCATGTATTATATCTATTGCTTTTTTTGATGTCCCTAGTTTCGCCAAAAAGAACTGACTTTCGCTAGCCTACAGCGGAACTGTATCTTAAGGCTTGGAACAAGCGGAGGAAGCGCCAAAAACTCCCGATCGTATAGAACGTTAAAGGGGGTTCTGACGGTCCCTCGATGGCTGCAAATTCGAGCTCCTGGACGGTGGAATTCGTCACTCGCCTATGATAAGTATCGTTAAGATGAGATCCGCCGATGCGGTAGATGTTGATCTATGATTAGATCCCGACGCTTCGGAGCCATTGGTAACTGGAAACCCGATGAGACAACAGTTTCGACAAAGAGATAAACGGAGACAAAGGAATTAGCAGCTACAATTGATTGTCGTTCTCAAAGGACTGGCATAATAGTATAAGGCAGCAACGAAGAGACACACTTCGGTCTACCTTTCAATCAACAGTAGAAGGTGATCAGGATGTCTTTGTCATTCTATTGTACGGTTTGTTCTGACAGATGCAATCCTGGTGTGTGAACATGTAGAACTTATTCTAGTCGCGCAATGGAAATGGATAGTCCACGTATTCCATATCAGATAATTGTCGATATCACCATCGAAAATAGTGAGATTTTCTCAGGCATATTGTCAAACACGTTAAATGTACAGGTGTCAACATGGATATGTAGGTAACCCGACCTTCGTTTGATTTCAGTAAATTTTACATCAGATAAAACTCTTGGAGTCGCAGCAATTGTTACACCTCCTTAGTCTTGCAACCGAATTAACCACCGTGCTACTAATATAAGCGGGAGAGCGGGAGAGCGGGAAGCGACGAGCTTTTTCAATCTCCCGTAAACCGCATGGATAATATGCAGCTCAGGAAAATAAAGTTCCACGAGAAAGTCAAGAAGGTCACTTTCCATCCTTCTAGTCAACGTGCTCGAGATCCACGATCGAGAAGAATTTGTGGTACCATTTCTCCTTTGCAAGGGATATCATCTGCTCTGGCTTCTTCACGCTCAAGTTATCCCGGGTAAAGTCTAAGAGAGGGCGTGTGCTAAACTACGACTTTGGGTATCTCTAACCGGAGTTTTCGGATTTTGAAAAGCGACCACATACTAGAATTTGATCAGTTATGCTCGAACTTCACCAATTCTCAGTTCAGGAGTCGCAGAAGGATGCGTCGATCTTGCCGTTAGGCATTGTTTGCTACATTCTCTGTCTCATCAACCAATCAGGAGCAACAGGGCCAGGTCAGTTTTCCCTTTCCAACTCCCTCTGCCCCTACCCCCTTTTCCTTCCGGCTACTCCCTCCAAATGGAAGTGTCGACGAACATTCAAGACATATGCGAGTAAGATTAACATAAAAAGTGAGCAGCCTTACGGACTGGGCTCCGCTGGATACTTAGCACTATGCTATATCGAACAAGTGTCATGGTGATACGATACATTCCTGACCCATGGAACGTTACAGGCAAGTCGCATCAACCGAGCGAGGAGAATCACGATGAAGCACGGCCGATAATCATATGATTTCTTCATTTCGGTTATGCCAGCTCCAGTCTTCATCTCTTCCAATATTTATTCGTTACAAATGCAATGCTAGCCGAAATAGGAAGATCACACCATCGGATGTTGGTAAGTTGGGTTTTCCATGGAACCATTCAAATTCAGTAACAAGGACTCGAGCCTTCATCTCAGATAACAGTGCCTTGACCTGAAAATGCCCTCCCGGCGGCAATCACGGATATGGTATATGGTTTTAATTGTTTAGACTTAGACAGGCTGGGAGTCACCTGCTCAGGGGACACACAGGAGCTATAAGCTCAACATCATTGACTATCGGTGGAAATCAAACACGTCTCTGGTACCTCGACACCGATCCCTTCACAAGTAACCGAGTAGTAAGAAACATACCTGAGGCAGTCGAGAAGTTGTCCGACACAGTTGACTAAGTCCTTTCCAAAGAAAGATAATCCGGGGAACAGGTAGATACATGAGAATAGAAACTCCATGGAATGAGTCGTATGATTTGAGGAAGATGACAGCTTAAAGACATGGAAGTAAGTGCCTTGCACACAGTGCACATGTAACATAGGAACAGGAATACAGGAGACCGTGGATTTAACTCCACAACCGCAGGATCGGCGTAGTCAATACGCTCTTTGGCATTACTGAATGTTAGGTAAGTATTGGATCTCGGGGTTCCAACTCCGCCCAATTCAAATCAAGTTAAGATGTGATCAAAATTTTTTACTACTACTAATGGCTGTCCATTCAGAATCTCAGCAATTTACCTTATCTGATGGTGCGACGCTTGGATATGATATCTTTGGCTTGGAACATCTAGGGAAAGGGAAACTACCCATCCTACTGATAATCGGTAGGGGCGGCATAAAGTCAGACTGGGGATATTTGGTTCCCTCACTCTCTCAGAAGCGACCAGGTGTGTTTTTCCTGCTCTCAAATATTTTATTTTCCACTCCCTTACAACCGCAGTTCTTGTATTTGATCATAGGCTAGTACACATAAGTCTGTGGTTGGTGGCTGAATTATCACTGATGCGGATGCGGGTTTCTCAGGGGGATCGGAGAGTCTACCCTCTCTTCCCCAGAGAAAAATGATATCACGATAGAGTTGATGGCCCGTGACATTGTCGCTCTTGTTGAACACATAGGATGGAAAGACATTGACATTCTCGGACTTTCCATGGGCGGTAAGTCTATAACCGGGAAAAAATTTTAGAGCACTTAGAAAAAAGGTTTTTTTTAGGTGTAATTCTGCAACAATTGCTGCTCCTCCCTAGTCATGCAACCAATGCCACGCCTCTCCCTTTCCGTGTACACCACGCTTTACTCACGAGTACCTTGTGTTCTAACCGTCCACGGCCGGGGGCGCTTCTTCCATCTTCAGTTGACCTCCCAGCTCCTGGTCAGCCGCTCACTGTAGAACAGAGGGAAGCCCTTGCACGTCCTACTCTCGAGGCATCTGTTAGCCCGAAATGGATGGCGCTCCCCGGGAACAAGGTACGCCTTGATAAATGGTTGGAGCACTTCATAAATACTAGGTGACATATTCTACCTGATACTTACACTGAAAGCATGAGTGCTGAGCGTTACGTCACAGGAGGCCTACAGAGATTATAAGTACGTCTGGAAATGCACTAAAAGAAATTGAAACACACTGTTGAATTATGAGAGCATTTTTTTAGTGAAGCAAAGTGAAGCAGTGAGTCTGTTCATTCCCAATATTACTAGTGTGTACTCATCACCACGGTAAATGTACAGCTCTCAAACTTTGATTTTAGGGAAGAACTTGGCAACATCCCACCTTCTATCAAAGTACTCGTTGTCCATGGTCAGGACGACTTGGTCGTGCCCTTTTTCAAAGCTGAGGAAATCCTACACTCGCTCTCCCACGCTCGCATTGTCGAGAAAGGATCACGCAGGGGGCAGGTTCCGAACTATGAGTTTGGGCACTTCTGGCCTGCATTCTTCGAAGAAGATGTGTGGACCGGCGTCATCGAGGCCTTCGTGGATGACGACGAGGACAACTCCTGAATTAAGTAACTGCGCATAGGAATTTCCTATTGTAGAATTGTGATTTGTCTCTGAAAGATTGATGCACTTTCGGAAGTCATTTGGATCCGAAGTGCACAGCCTTTTTAGTGGATGGAACGCTTGACAGCCACAATAATTCTGGAGCTCAGCTTAGATGCTGAAGCGATGGGCACTGCAATTTTGATCGCACGACGGTGCAACAGTAGCATCAATGGCTGTGTTCTCGTGATGGATTCCGCGCCTGTTTCAGCACTCCACACCTTCGTCTGATAGTGATTCATCCATACTTTGCAGAGAAGCCTCTCAAACAGGCCTGATCAGCGCTCAGTGCCATCTATGATTTTCGTCTGATCTACTGATGCTTCGCGATGGGCTTTTTTCTCTCGATTGGGGAGGGGGATGCTCACTCTGTTATAGTATATATTACGTTTTCCGGTGATATATTGCTTTTCACAGCTTGCACTCGAATAGGACTGGTTCTTTCCTCCGTCTTCTGGTATCTTACTCTTCTCCCGCCGCCATGTTTGATGGGGATATTGGGTATCCTGACAGACATCGTAATAAGAGCAGTTAGGAATCCTGATGATGCCCCTGCAGTCCGGTCGTAAGAAGATGCTCACCTAATAGCACCTGTTGTGTCTCTGCTCAGGGTACATCGCATATCTGTGTCATACTATTAAGCATTAATCCCACGACCCCACGTGGAACTCACACGATTATTTGAAATAAATGGACAATATGACAAAGTCTGTCAAAAATAACCTGTGTTCTGTGTTCTTCCCTGCTGTGGAGTGGGTTCTGCTGCTTGCTTCTGCTGCTATATCCGCGCAGTACCTGTCACATGCATACGATTATGGAGGCCAAAGGAAAAACAAGAAGAATAAACAGGGGGTACAATAATCGGAGCTAGTTGCAGAAGTCACGAGGTGTTCCTAAGTACAAGGCTTGTTATAATCTGAGAATAAAAAAAAAAAGAGGGGGGTTATTGACCAGTTACCTTTTCCACGGTTTATCTTGGAAATATGGAACTTTGGTAGACTTGATGCCGCCGGAGGTTGTGTTGGAATAATATGACCGGCATTGTAGCCGTGTCACGCTAGTCACGGTTCGCTTTGTAATTTCTCATTTACCTCCGCTCAAGCCAAACGGTTGGTAATTTCCGTTCCTTGATCAGCGCCATTGATATAACAGCCTGAGAGCCATTCGGTCTGGCAGGCAACGTGGCTGCGATTAATCCAGCCAGGCCAGCCAGGCAGCCAGCCATCGAGGGCTCCTGGTGATGGACAGATTGTCATTAGGGGTCCAGTCGTACTTTATGGAGTGTGAGGCATGGTGTCTATGCTCTAAGCACTCCCTCCTTCTCGCCTTGCTTTGTATAGCTCTCTTTTCTTAATGCATCCCTTATCTAAGAACTCTCCCATGGTTGCTCTTTTGACTCGGACAATATAAGTGGTCTAGATCCCCAACCCAATCTAGGCCTTAACTCAGGTACTCAGGTACATGTTTTGATTCGCATTCAATATCAACGTCCCCATGACCTCATCGTGTTAGTGGTTGCTTTTAATTCTACAGCCACCATTCACATTCACAGTGATATGGCTCTGTATACATGAATCCCGCTCATCCCGCTCCCGAGCCGATGAAATATACTATATATGAAAGCTCGGAGACGAGGTTTTGACTCGGGATGGCCGAGAGAGTCGTTGTGCGCGCTGCGCAGGGTATCACTGTGGATTGTGCGCGCTCGTGTAGCACAGCTTTATCCCGCGGCAGGGCTTGTCTCAGGCTGTGATTGTGTTTATATTTCTTTTCAGACGCTACATGGTAATCTGCGCCGGCGTCTTTAGTGTGCACAGCATTTCCTGTGTGGGAAGGCATGCAGGGGTGGTCGTTGACCCTTGCTGTGACATTACATGTATTGGGAACTCAAAAATATCAGCGCGGGCTGGAGACGTACGCGAGAGTTGTTTCGCGAGAAAAGGCTACGGCTTCCAAGGCTCGGGGCGAGAGCCGTGCCGCTTGTGTGCATACCTGGATGGAGGGGGGCGCTTGTGGCGGAAGATTCTAGACAGGTTAATAGCAATTGTGGCGGAGTGTCCCTGGAGGCTTACGTGTGACACTCTCCTATTCGCAGCTCCGGGAACTCGGCTGGAGACGCGGACGAACATCCGCGCGTATAGAAGAACGTTACAGGAATATATATGTATATAAATAATAATATACGGCTGTTTCCGCCGTCTATGCAGGGCCATATGCGGTTGCTGCGTGTCCTGCGGAATATGTATTACCCCAGGGGGAGGGCAGAGCACGAGACTTGTGCTGGCAAGAGAGACATATGCATTACAAAATGTTGCCGAACGAGGGAATTTCTGTCACGGGCAGGGCAGTGTGATATCATCTGGGGAGTTGCCCTTCGCCCATGCGCAGCGATGCCCTCGCGCCGAGTACCCGGAGTGCGGGGCACAGAGGGAGAAGGTGCTGTAGCACGGCGCACGTGGTCTGTGTTCTATCGATGCAACAATAAATATACTATTCGAAGCTGAACACAGAACGCGGTTCTCGGTAATCACATATACATCATGTGC
>QMFG01003080.1:0-12659 GCA_003314545.1 Ramaria sp. MG151
GCCAGTGCTGTCCTTCATTTGGGCTCTGGTGCAATAAGTGTGTCTCTGCATGTCCTTTTTTTGCTTTTTTCCCCCTATTTTTGTTCTCCCATCCCAGTGCTGTCCTTCATTTGGGTTCTGGTGCCATAAATGAGTTTCTGCATGTCTATTGACCCCTTTTTTGCCTATTTTTTCTCTCCCATGCCAGCACCTTCTTTTCTTTGAGTTCCATTTTGTCCTCCAATCTCAGTGCAGTCTTTGCTTTGAGTTCCAGGAGCATAGGTGAGCCTCTATCCTTTATTTTTTGCTTTTTTCACTTAATTTTTCTCTCCCATGCCAGTGCCATCCTGTCAGGGGACAACTGGTTTATTCCCTTTTTCCTCTCTTTTTCCCCTTTTTCCCTTTTCCCCCTTTCCCTTTTCCCTCCTTTTCTCTATTTCCATTTATACTAGATCTATCCTATCTCTAGTATTATGTCCTTCGCCTCCCTTTTTCTCTATTTTCCCCTAGTGCTAGTTATACCTTTATTTGCTCTTGTTTGACCACCAGTAGCTATATAGTTAGTCGCTTAGATAAGGGAATCCTCACCCTTTTCTCTTTGGATTTCCCTTACCAGCCTAGAGTGAGTCCCTGTGGGTAGCTTGGGGTTCAAGTCCCTTTGCAGGCCTAGGCAGGATGCTGACAGGGTAGTATCCCCTGCAGTATGCCTGCCAACAGGCATATCCCGGGTAAGGTGAGGTTGCCCTTACACATCCTTTCTTTGGGATCTGGTACCATCAGTGAGTCTCTATGTCCCTGATTTTTGCTTTTGTCATTTGATTTTGTCCTCCCATGCCAGTGCCATCCTTTGTTTGGGTTCTGCTGTCATAAGTAAGTCTCTATATCTTAATAAGAAAAGGGAATAGAATTTTTATTGTATTTGTTTTGTATTTTGTTTGAGATTTATTGGAGGTTTGATTGATTGCTTCAATGCGAGTGTTAGGTGCTTATTTGATAATCTAAGCAGAGTTCTATTGAAATGTGGGATGCGCTGATGTGGATGCAAAATGTCGGCTCTTAAAGTTTGCGTACACTGACGCGACCTTTGTAGATAGAGATAAAGTGCAAACTTAACAGAATTCAGATAATTCTTGAGTTGTATAGATCACTTGAAATGAAAGTAAATGGCCAGTGATGATTTACTAACAGTGCAAGCATTGTAGAGATATCAAGCAAGAGATTCAGAATATGAGAGACTTGTGGAGTTTTTACTGCCTTGGATTGTACCAAGAACTACAAGTGTATTTAAAGGAAAAGCTAAAGGAGAAGGATGAAGTGAAGATTCAAGTTCCTGAATTGAAGCCAAGCATGGCAAGGATTCATCCTTTTGCATTGAAGCTGAGTATAGCAAGGTGTCATGATCTATTTTCAGTACTTACTGGACTTCACACCTTTGTCAGAATTGGATTAAAAGTTATAAGAGTTTGCAGATGAATGTTGCAGTTATCGACAATGACATTATCCTGGCACTTACAGAGGGACTTCCTGACACATATGACAATTTTATTGTTGCTCTGGATGGCCTTCCCCTGGTAGAGCTCACACTCGCTAATGTTGTTACCTGGTTATTAAATGAGGATGTGCGACAACAGCTGTGTGCGCTCATCAAATCTGAAGTAGAACATTGTGGAGAATCACTAGCTGCTGATATCAAGAAGAAACAATGTGTCACAGATGTTACTTGCTATAATTGTGATGGGAAAGGACATTATCAGTCAGACTGCCCGTCACCAAGGCATGGACTGGCCACAATGACAAATGAAGAGTTGGAGAATGAGGGGGACAACACCCTATTTGATTTTTAGTTTATACAAGGTGAACTGAACCCTATACCGCTTGAGGAGGTGTGTTGGAGAAGTGTGAGCGGCGTTGTTGGCCGCATAATGTTAGTTACAGTTGCTTAGTGATAGTCATCTGTTTACAACACTCACTCGCTCAAGCTAAACAGCCTTCTGGCGCATGGTCCCTGTTCAGCACCACCCAGAATCTCTACAACAAAATCAATAGCCGACATCGGAAATCATTTCCGATTGCTCAAAAATACACCATATAAAGAGTCACACAAGAACAAAATCATCATAGCTATAAAACTTCATATAAATCTGATTAAACAGGAACAGACCAGCTGGACGATAGTTAACCAAATGGCTCCGCCTGGGAGAAACAACTGGCATAGTAATGTCCAACGACAGCTAAACCGTGCTCTAAGCGTTTTAAAGCGGCAAAGTCTGCCGTCTGAAATATTCCTTAAACATGTTGAGAAGCAAACGACAGCCCATGTTGCACGCTATGGCATATTCCCATCTTGGAAATATAGCAATCGTTGTCAGTAATTCTTTTGAAAAATCATAGATGAGTTACCCAGTCCCAACGAGTACAAGCTCTCGAGGAGCAAGGGAATATGCCAAAGCATTCGTGAGGAAAACAGCAAATAGGCTAGGAAGAGAAATGTCACTATAACACGGGAGAGTGACGGGAAGCCATTGACCTGAAGAAGTAGAGTACACTGCCCTAATGTTAGAGTTCCCAGGCTAATTAAAGAGTATTTAGGCGGACAAACCTATCGCGGATGAGGAGCTTGAGTAATGGTAAGCTATACTCGTCCTTGTATACTCTCCATCCTTTGTAAAGCATACAGGCGCATAGGATGATCTCTGTAACACATATAGGAAGCACTTGAAGGAAAAAAAAAACCGACATAGTAGGAGCATAGCACCCAGTAAGACTGAATATAGGAGGCAATCCCCTGCCTACTCCAGCCGATGAAAATCATGATTTGGCGTAGTATGGAATCGGATGTGATCTCACCAAGAGGAAGGTAGAAATACCACAGGACTATTGTAACGCCGATTGATATCAGAATGAAACCAGCCAGACAAGCTATTAGCCTTTTGCTTTTATTGTAAACACCATAAATCTGGGATATAGAATGATCCTCAGCACGTTGATGCATTAAGTTAAAAGCGTACGCGGGCCAGAAGTATAGCTGTCGACTCGTATTAATTTCATTATACTAGCCTATCGTATAAGGTTGGATTTCACCCTGTACAGCAACGGCTAAGACTAGTATTCTGTGAAATTTCAATCAGAGACAGTAAATTAAATGGATTTAAGACTGACGTACGATATAGCATCCCACCAAAAGAATAGTCTACAGCTGAGTATATTGTGTAACTTTTATGAATAACTTCGTATTGACAGATGTTTTGCACTTACAACTGTGATGATGACTTGTATTAGGGTCTGCATCACTGATTTTGGGGGAACGACTGACTTTATTGGAAAGGGATCCGTGGAAGAAGACTTTGTTTTCTCTCAGCGTTTTCTAAACAAGATTAACGAGACAATGCATCACCCACCCGCAACGTCGAAAACCAGCACGGAAAGTCCAAAATAACGAGTCTGCGGGTGGCTGATGTGAGTATTCTAGTGTATTATGAACGAAGTGAGACAGCAGAAGGTCGAAACGCACGAATATGTACAACATTTTTCCCAGGGAGTGTTTGCGACTCCATATAAGCGTGACCTGCTCAACAGTACATCCATAATCAAACATGGCAGCAAGTCAATGTGGAACTGACCTCATCTCCAAAAGTGATTACTACCTGTACGGTTAGTGGACGGTATGGGGTTTGAAGGATTAGGCTCACGGTGGTCGTATGTCAAGAAGGCCAATGCTGTAACCCATGAGTATTTAGTGACCGTAACTACATCAAAGAAGCCGATTGGTGTCAGATACGGTGGGGGACAATTGGATATTAGGGGACTTGCGTGAATCCACAGCTGTAACCACTGAGGGAGGTATGAGGGACATCCTGTGTCGTAGGTGAGTGGGTTGAGGGTACAGAGAGAAGTTGTTTGTCTTCCCCCCCATACAACCTTCTTAAAGGCGACATTGCCGATAGATCCGACACAACACTTCACCTATTTCCAGAAAGTCGATATCTAGTCTTTGATGCGAGCAATTCTCCCCAGTGTATTTATTCAAAAACATTGCGATTGATGAAGAATGAGCAAACCTCAGTAACTCGGGAAAGACAGCTAGGCACTTCTGTTTTATCGTGTGGTGCATTCGCTTCATTTCGTAATTTTAACTGGACACGTTCTGCAATTAGAAATTTTGAACGTTCACTATATAGTTAGAACTCTGAGACAATTTTAGATCGTACAGATGCTGGAACAACCCGATATCATCAATCAACTAAACTTCTCACGTTTTGAATCCTTGGCTTTGACTGATGTCTAAATCGTGATGATGGCACATCACCCAGAAAGGAATCACCAAAGATGTTTGCCATCAAAGGTGTTGTAATTCACCAAATGTCATTGCACTTGGGCAAACCCGGGATAAATTTTCGACACCTATAGACACTTTCCTGATGGGGAGGGGTTGTGGTCTTTGGATACGTGTCATATCTATAAAAAGGTTAGTAACGCACAATATTCTCATTGAAGCGGATTTGGTCATTATCACCACTTGGCGAATGGTTCTTCCAGACGGGTCGCTTCATCTCTCTTCGGCAGAAAAATCATTTCAAAGCGGCTGGGGACTTCTGAGTTTCAAGTATACACTCGGTCTCGGCGACGGGCCTTCGCACAGCAAATTAGGGAACCGGTGGTTTTTGTCTCCGGAAAAATCCCGAAATCGTTCACCCCTGCCCGGGTGCGATTCACTGCGGAAGACCCTTTCCAGGCCGTGTCACCTGAGACACACTGGATCTTCATCAAGTTAATGGGCCGGAAGACGATTTCTGAACCAAGGAGACTCAAAAAGAAGAAGAATTTCTTCGCAACGGCAGCAACAAGAATACAAAAAGCGGATCAGGATCAGGGATACTTAGAAATAAAAGTAAAATGTGTTTCAAAACCAAAAAAAAAGTTATGAGGAAATTTTTTGTAACCTGGAGACAATGAGTAAAATAGAATTTAATCATAGGTACGGAAATAGAGTCTGAGTTTCCGGAGCATCCGGATGCTTCCGGAGGTCGGCCGGAAGCTGGCCTTGACATCCAATTCATACCTCTCTTCTGAAGAACAACCTGAATCCCAAAGAGAGGGGAGCATACCACATCCATCTACCATGTGGACTCCATGTCATGGTAGCTTTTCACCAGGAATACTCAAGTATTGTGACATTTTGCCATATGAAGCTTAATGGTAGGTGAACTCTTAAATTGACATGACATTGACCAATGGGTTTCAAAAGCAAAATATCTTCACCTATGTAAGTGTGTTAGAATCAGTTATCAGTATGTGGGATTTGGAGATAATTTGACCAGAACATGCTGCAGGATCATCCCAGTTTTGCGACATTACCTAACCTTGCCGAAGATTTATTCTCTTGAGGCACACATCCATGATCTACCATGGCCTTTTGGCCTCACGGAACAAAGTTAAAGCTGTTGAGATAAGAGCAGTAGCTAAACACACAAGGGCTACAAAGTAGTAAGTACTTGTGTATCCCAAACAAGAATATACACTCCTCAGTGAATGGGAAGTTCACTGAGGGCTTAGTGATTAAAACTACGCTAGTTAGTTGCTGGGATTACTAAGCAACTATAACCTATATGTCCTCAGAGTCCCACATGACACTGCGTTCTAGGCTTACCGGTTCTAACTCCAACAAAAGCCATGTATCATTACAAGGATAGTACGTCTAGGCATCAAGCCCAGGTGTTTGCATTAATAGCTAAAAGACATTCCCTGCTATGAACATTAGGTTATATACGCCCTACGGCACCACCATAATGCGAGAGCGATAACGTTAGTAGTGCACCCCAAAAGTTTCAGCTACCCCATCCAACCTGATTCCTAATTATCCTGTAGAATAATTTGCTTGGCTTTTTCTGATCGAGGGGATATCGCGCATTGAAATGGCGAGGGACGACTGAAACGGCGTGTCAGCACAACTCTTTCGGCCACCTAAAATAAATCAAGGAGTTTTTTTAAAAAAAAGCACTCACGATAAGCCCCCAGACTCGAAAGAAGCTTTCACAGGAATGTCATTTCCGTTACTGTCCTTCTTCTTGGTGATGTCAAATACGCTTAGGGTCGAGACCACAGTCACATATAACATGTCTTCTGCGAAAAATTGACCAGGGCATATTCTGTTCCCGCGGTGCGAACGTTAGAAAAGCTGTAAATTCTATTGAATGGGCCCTTTTTACCTTCGGCCAAATCCAAAAGTGGCATCCGGAGGTTTCATTCCTGGAGCTAGGAAGCGTTCGGGGCGGAACTCGTTGGTTTCTGGACCATACATCGCTTCGTTACGATTGTGCGTCCTATCAGAGCATTGTCAGTGTCCAAACCAGACATGATCATGTTTTTTGATGGTCGCGTTCACCATATATTTGCCAATACAGTAGTCCCGGCAGGTATGAAATAGTCTTCGTATACGTCGTCTTGTGTGAGGAGGTGAGGAACGCCGACGGGTGCCACCGGGTGCCACCGGAGTACCTCTTGGCAAAGAGCCTTGATATAGGGTAGGTTCTCTCTGTCTTCAAAGTTCGGAAGCCGATCGGGTCCGACTACCTTGTCGAGCTCCTCCTGGGCCTTTCGCTGAGCTTCTGGGTAAAGAACCATGGCAAGGAAGAATGTATGAAAAGCATAAACCGTCTGTGCGAATTATTTTGGTTTAGTTGCAAAAGGGGAACAATAAATGCGAAACACTTGCCGTGTCTGCTCCCCCAGAAAAGAGAGTGGCTCCAGAATTTCGTATGATAGCTTCTTGTTCGGGAGATGGAGTACCTTTTTCGTAAAGTGCTTCCAATAGTGAGGCGATGAAGGACGGTTCCGCAGTTCCGGAATTCTACATTGTGTTAGAATGATTAACGAGCAGGAAAAATTCGAACTCACAAGAGCTTGCTTGACAAAGTTGAATGGTAACCAGTTCATATCATCCATATGCTTTCGCCAAACTCTCGCCTTTCTTTTAAATTCAGCTCCAGGAAACCACTCAGGGACATACTTCACTGAAAAACCGTGGTGAGAAACAGCTATTGACGGAATGCATACGAACTGAGACGGCATTCTGCATGCTTCGTCTTATAGTGTGGCATAGTGCCCAAAAAGACAAGATTCAAACAGGAGAGGTAGGTGACATACGTATTGGGAATACGTCAACAAGGAACCCCCCAGGAAGTCCCACCTCAGTGAGGCCAATTAAAGTCTTTTTCGCGGCGGAAAGATAGGGATCCTCTTCGGGAAGTACCTTGATTCCATATACGATCTGTGAGTTGGTTTGACAAAATTACGCCAAGTAGTCAAATTTAAAACCCAGTAACATGCCTCCATTATGACTGCCGCGGAAAACTGCTGCAGGTGATAAAAAAAGCGATCAGGGGACTCGTAAAGTTGTAGAAGTAAGCCCCTGACATCCAATGAGTATATCCATCGTAAAATTCAGCATGATATGCGTACCGTGCACTTTCGAGTTGTCTAGGCCAGAATTCTGGTCCGACAGTCGGATGGAACTTTTGGTGGATCATCTTGCGGTGTTTGCGCCATTTCTCATTGTAGTGCATGAGCGCCAAAATCCGATCCCATCCCATTCTAAATGGCCAGGGTCAGCAAGACTTGTGAGATGTAAAAACCATGAACGATGGACACAAACAATTCTTGGAGCATGACTTGTCTGGGTCGATCGGAGTAGATTGAGGATCGTTTATCGAGCAACTCGTTCGCGATTTTTTGCGAGTTGATAATTAATATTGAGCTCCTGAAACCGCTCAGATAGACAAGATCACCTGAGGGCTTGAAATATCAAAGGAGAGGTTGGGTATTTCAGAGGAAAAACAAGACGTACCGTATTCCTTCGACCATTGTGCGAGCTTTATCCACGCAAACTCTGAGGGCATCTGGAGGATATTCCCGACAATTGGCTTTCGTGGAGGTCCCGGCGGTAGGCGTGTACCTATTATGAAGTGGGTTTGGCACAATGTCAATCACTGTGAAATTAACCGACTGTACCTTTAGGAATGCGGGTTCCCTGGAGTAACCGGAACACCTGCAGAACTATTGCCCCCACCAAGGCAGCTTCAAAGAGCGCAAATCCTGTCACTGGCAAATAAATCATTCAGGATGTTGTGGAAGAATGTGTTGACTATTGGAGAGGTGACCGCACGTAAAGTTGCATATAAAGCGTTTTGAGGTTCTGCGTCGGCGGCCCAAGGCCGACGATACAGACAGGAGCACGGCAAGGGGAGGGAGGCGGCTCCGTCATCACAAAGATACAGATCTAGTGTGTCTCAGATGACACGGCCTGGAAAGGGTCTTCCGCAGTGAATCACACCCGCCGCAGCGGCGAACGACTTCGGATTTTCGGGAGACAAAAACCACCGGGCTCCCTGATTTGCTGTGCAAAGGCCCGTCGCCCAGAACTCAGTAAAATTTATTACCTTTCTTATAATATAAGCGCTAAGAGATAACTATTCCCACGACACCCCGTGACAACCATCACTCGCTTTGTCCGTGGACCGCCACAAATAAAAAATAAAAAATCCTGACTACTCATCAGAGTAGTTACTCATAATAATTAGAGTTCAATAAAGAAATTTTTCCACCTTTCTTAACATATAAGCGCGCTAAGGGATAACTATTCCCACGATACCACGTGACAGCAACCCACTGTTCGTTTTGTCCTGCCTGTCATGCCCGTGGACCATCACAAAAAACGATTCATCCTGGCTACATTAGAGTATTAGTTACTCATAATAATTAGAGTTCAATAAATTTTTTTTTCTAATACGTTGTGACAGGACATGACTGTGCGCAGCTAAAATTTGCACACGGTCACTTGATATTTTTTAGCATTTACAGAATATACCAAAGCTAATAATTATTGGTAACTAATACACTCTAATGACCAAATCCGCTTCAATGAGAATATTGTGCGTTACTAACCTTTTTATAGATATGACACATATCCAATGACCACAACACGCTTCAATGTGAATATTGTGCGTTACTAACCTTTTTATAGATATGACACGTATCCAATGACCACAACCCCTCCCCATCAGGAAACTGTCTATAGGTGCCGAAAATTTATCCCGGGTTTTCCCCAAGGGCAATGACGTTTGGTGAATTACAACACCTTTGATGGCAAACTTCTTTGGTGATTCATTTCTGGGTGATGTGCCATCATCTTGATCTTCTTTAAAATACTCTATATTGGAGTCTAGTCAGCGATCTCAGTCGTTTGTAAGTAACGGACTCATAGTATAAATACCTAGACAGCGATCTAAAATATATACATGAGTATGTAGTAGGAAATAATAATGTGGTCTTACCTCAGTCATTTGTAAGTAATGGACTGAGGGAATGAGAATGAAATGTCGAGGTAATATATACTACATGGATTGTGGCCGCGCAGTTGGTGGACGTGTGGCTGCGCAGTCAGCGCAGTCAGTGGATGAACAATGAAGGGAATTCTTCAACTTCAACACTCTAGCCATCAGTCAAAGCCAAGGATTCAAAACCAGAGAAGTTTAGTTGATTGATGATATCGGGTTGTTCCAGCATCTGTACGATCTAAAATTGTCTCAGAGTTCTAACTACATAGTATAATGAAACTAATACGAGTCGACAGCTATACTTCTGGCCCGCGTATGCTTTTAACTTAATGCATCAACGTGCTGAGGGTCATTCTATATCCCAGATTTATGATGTTTACAATAAAAGCAAAAATCTAATAGCCTGTCTGGCTGGTTTCATTCTGATATCAATTGGCGTTACAATAGTCCTGTGGTATTTCTACCTTCCTCTTGGTGAGATCACATCTGATTTCATACTACGCCAAATCATGGGTTTCATCGGCTCTTGCAGGCAGGGGATTACCTCCTATATTCAGTCAGAGAGAAAAAAAAACGCACGATCAGGGTGGGAAACGTTATTGGCAGTAACGAGGCTGCCGTCCGCAAGAACAATTTGAAACTCTTTTTTTTTTCAAGGACGTTCAATATAAAACCTGGAGCACACGAACGCAACGTTATCCGCCGCCAGTCCCAGAAGCGGACCAAGTGCAGAGTGTCCTCCCCCTTGAACGTACCCTCCAGCAACAACGACAGTAGCAGCGGTCCCTCCCACATAAATCTTCCCCTGTGTTTTGGTGGCACAGCATACGCAGACCTACCCCACTGCCGACAGTAACAGCACTGCCTTGGTCCATACCTCCAATAAACCACGAGTCGCGGAATGTGATATTTTGGAAATGGCGCGTCCACAGGAGGAAGGAGTGCTTTGCTGTAGATCTTCCAAGGTAGTCATGTCCTGAAGCTTTGACCAATACCTTCAAGTTATGCTTCCGGGAAAAAAGAACGCCAGCCTAGTCATTTTTTTTTCTGGATAAGAAACTCGGTTATAGAAACCATACAAATCCATGCAATGTAAATCACCTGGATATGTGCAGCCGTTGAACACAAATACATAAAAACTCTACAGAACTGCGCGGAAGGGACTGCTTTTATCAAACGGCCATCCAAGAATTTAAGCCCGAAAAGTCCTGCGTCGTGGGAAAGAACGGGTCTCCCGGCTGGCTGCGACACTTGGACGTCGTCTGCAGCGAAGTTGCTGCGATTACAAGACAGACGGCGGGATGCATGGAGGAGCATCCTGTCGAATGCAGAAAACTTTAGCTGGACAAGAAAAACTCAAAAATCTAAAATACTCCGCTTCAAGCGCTATGAGCGCTGGGTAGCTGAAGGTACTCCTGGACGCGTGGCTCTTGAGGCCTGGTGTAAGCCCAAAAGGTATCCGTGATCCAGTTGACAATGAGGAGGGCCAACAGGGTATGGGGCTGCGGAGTAATAGTGTGGTCTCCTGCGCAGGTCGCAGCCTCGCAGCCCCAATATATATATATGTCATGTGTGAAAGAGGTGCCATTGGAAGAGGTGGTAGTAAAAATTGACAGTTCAGAAGTTCCAGATCTAGAGTCATTGCAAGTATTCTTTGGAGAAGCCTAAGGTTACGTAATCCCAAGGCCTACCTCAATTTGCACGGCTTGATTCACACAAAGTCTCACTAGGAGGGCACTAGACGACATTTTAGATGAGCTGGGGACCCAGCGGTTGTCAGACGTGACAGATAACCTCTCTATGCAGCACAGCGAATCAGCCATCTTCGTCCGCACCCCCAATCTCGCCACGTCTGCTCAATACGACGCCAATGCTGCGACGTTAGAGTCTCATCCGGCAGCAATGATTCCCCCTTCCAAATAGGACCGCATCCAATGTCTAGTATTGTCATATCATCTGAAAAACATTATTAATTTATACAAACCATTCCTAGATCCAAAAAAAAAACACTATTCTTAGATGGTCTGATGTTTACACACAATATGGCAGAAAGTTGATAATTTGGATACTTGGATACTTTCATTAGAGTTGGTCATTGAAAGGTAAACAGCCTGTAAGGACATCATGGGAACTTTGTGGCAGGATATGCACTGTGAGAACCAACAGTGGATTATATGGAGGCCAAGTTATAAAGAACCTCTCCTGTTGAGCTTAATGAGCGACACCTTTATTGTTCCTCTTACTCGTATAGGGTAGATTAGTCATGACATGTATACGGTATACGAATACAATAACATCCTACACCATACCAAACGTTAGAAAAGATGCCGAAGCGAGACACTTTGAGATAGAACAAAGGTGAGAAGTTGTTATACGTGAGGAAGGAATGAGTGGCGTCACCGCGCCGTGTGGCCACGGATGACGACGACGATCTAATATCGGCGTGAAGGGCGTTCAATAGAATAAGTTCGTCGTGGAGGACAGGATGTAATGTATGAACTGGGTTGAACAGGATCCTGGGGAGAAAAAACTTTGGCGGGGTAAGATATAATTGCCTTGAACAACAAACCGCTGCAATCAAACCCGACCTGCAGGCTATGATAAGGAAATGCTTGTGTTGTACGAAGAGTTCAAAGAGCAATTAGAGATGAAAAATAGAGGCATAGATATGGCTGGCGTCAATAAGCGAAGAGTTCTTCCATCGCCTTGGGGCACCTGAAAGGGAATCGCAGTTTGATTCTCTTTGCCGAAGCTATTCTAGCATTTAACTGCATCCGCGTATTCACGACAGGAGCTCCAACTCCCCGAGGTGTTCTTGCATCGATGCCAAGGGACAACTTCTACTTCTCTCTATCCTAAAAGATTGTGTTTCTTCCTAGCGAGAGCATCAGCGCAGCCTACATGGTTGTCACCGCACAAGAAGAGGTGATTCCTATCGTGCACGATCAGTTGTCTCCCTTTATCCTCCCCCTCCAGGAATACCTCAGTCCAACCAGATGAAGAAAATATCGTGGTAAGTTCTAAAAATCGTCTCCCAAGTGAGAATCGTCCCGAATATCACCTGTTCACAGAAGCATAATGTGGAAATGCAGGACGGTAAACCATTGTGACACCAGAATGGACTGCCTACAGATGTTGCGGCACCGTGTCAATGCCAAGGGTCGTGACAGAGTGACAGGGCTTCCTTTATAGCTGTATCGCACTCCCACAGTATCCCAACTAAGGCTAAGATATCTTCCTTACTTCGATAAATAAGGGCTATTTGATGTGGCTACGACGTATCGGAATCGAAGCACTTGACTCGCTCCACGCTCCAGGCTAGAAGACCTCACAATAATAGACCTACCA
>QMFG01003092.1:0-27983 GCA_003314545.1 Ramaria sp. MG151
AAGATATAAATGAGTATTAGATATAGCAAAGGGGATGAATAGACCTATGTTGCCCATATGTGTATAAGTACTTAGTAAATATCAATTCTAAAGGAAATATGTAGATCCTATAGAAATCACTTTATCTTGTCATGTATATACAATTCCTATCCTCATATACTTAAAAATTATAAAACACCATTGAGGACATATGAAAGAGCAAGGTTAGAGGTCAATCTTCATATGCTAACTTTCTTTCATAAGACCTCACACTTTCTCCAAGTACTCTGCAAATAAGAGATAAATAACAAAGTTGATAGAAAATATATAATATTCTTGTAGACAAAGAATTAGTATAAAATGTTAGTGATTTTGTATGCCTAACTAGTTCTTCTCAATACTATACTTTGTCATATATCATATATTGTATTTCCCCTTCTCTAAATCCTATTAGCATTAGTATCAATTTAGACTAGACTTGATTTTCTGTGCTCTATATGATTATACTAGTCAGACACACTCCTCCCCTAACTTTTATTGCCCACTTCTTGATGCTAATTATCTTTACTCCTTAAGAATTTCTAAACTAGGCTTAATTTCCTATACTCTATATAGTTATATCATTTAGACTCCATTCCTCCTTATTATTAGGTGTTGTTAAAAAATATTGATTACTATTAAGTTTAGACATAGTTTTGTTACATCATGCTTGACCCTAAAATTATACTTATTCTAAGAACATACATAACTACTCTCATTGTAAGTTAGAATTTATTTATTTATCTCATTTGCCCACTCATAATACTACTTTATAGCTCTTCTCATATATCTGATATAAGTGTGCAGATGAAAAACCTTTGGCTAGTAGATAATACTGATTGTAAGGGCAATCTCACCTTACCTAGGATATGCCTGCTGGCAGGCATACTGTAGGAGATACTACCCTGTCAGCATCCTGCCTAGGCCTGCAAAGAGACTCGAACCCCAAGCTACCCACAGGGACTCACTCTAGACTGGTAAGGGAAATCCAAAGTTATATAAAAAATCAAAGAGTAATTACAGTAACGAGACACATACCTGGTAAGGAAGATCCAAAGAAAAAAAGGTGAAGATTCCCTTACCTAAGCGACTAACTATATAGCTACTGGTGGTCAAACAAGAGCAAACAAAGGTATAACTAGTACTAGGGGAAAATAGAGAAAAAGGGAGGTAAAGAACATAATACTAGAGATAGGATAGATTTAGTATAAAAGGAAATAGGGAATAGGAGGGAAAAGGAAAAAGGGGAAAAGAGAAAAAAGGGGAAAAAGAGAGGAAAAAGGGGATAAACTGGTTGTCCCCTGACACTGATTAGGTATGAGAAAAGATAGAGGCTAATACCAATGACTCTAATAGTATATGTCAGGGGACAACCAGTTTTCACCAAAATCTCCACCTCTACGGCCTTCACACATACCAAGTACAGACCCGAGGTGCGAGAACCTCAGTCCAAAGCTTCGGGTCAATGACCTGAAGCCTCGGGCCTCCGGTCCAAAACCTCGGACTACATCAAGTAGGGTCCGAGACCTCAGTCTACCTCAGAGGTAATCCGAACCTTGGATCCGAATACTTGGCCCAACATCTAACATTCATCAGGGATAGATTACCTTATAGGGATAGAAGTTGGGCAGGGTTGACAGCGTATAGGGGTGCCCCTGATCGGGCATTAAGTAGTCGTATATAGTTATATCACTGGTAGAGGGGACCCTTAGACCTTTCTCTTTGGATCTCCTCTCTGCTAGGTGAGAGTTTCCCTTTATTGTATTTTTCTACTTATATATCACTTTGGATCTCCCCTCTGCTAGTATCTGAGAGTGCTAGGAGGGTTGCCCTTATAGTATAAAGATAGGAATATCCCTAAAGAAAAGGTTTGAGAAATGTAATGAAAGAAAGAAAAAGATATCTATATAACAGATATTAATAAATACAGTAACACCCAGCATTTAATATGCTGAGAGATAAAGGATAAAATATAGATATTCTAATTAGTAGTCAAAAGATAATTCTCTTCCTCATCTCTAATTGTGAATTAATATCTTTTATAATATCTTAAATGATATAAAATAATAGATACCTATGAGTTACTTATATATCTACCTGAGATAAAAGCTACCTCTTTAGTGAATCTCTAAGAACCTACTTAGATCACATGAAGAGAGAAGGAGGGAGAATGAATACCTTAACCTATACTATCTGATATTATAGTTGTTTAAGTAATTCAATAACAAGGGATTTAGAGAATAGCTTTAGAAATATCTGCTTCATAACATGCATGCTATGTGAAATTGGTGTAAAGTACTGGTAACTTGTACTAATTTCAAAAATTCTTCAAATTCTCAAAAAATACCAGTTTGTTACAATCAGCACAAGTTACTAGCGACTTATACTGAATTTAAGAATTTTTTAATTTCTCAAAAACCTCTCTAATATATATTGTCTTCTTCACTAGTTAACCATTTTTGTTATCAGATATTATACAGATATGTCTCTTATAGCTATTGTAATTATCATTTATAATGAAGTATAAGGTGAATATGATTAGATATGAGATATAGCTAAGGTATAGATATAAATATATACAAAATAGTATAAAAAACATAACTAGGTAAAATTAGATATTAGGTATAGCTAAGGTATAAGTATAAATAGCATGAGACTATTTTACATACTTTTAGATAAATCTGAGAGTTTTGTAACTATAGCAATTATTATACTTAGTAAATAGAGGGAAATATTGATACTAAGTTAGTTTTCCTATAACATCATATGAGGGAAATAGATTTTCTGAGATATGAATCAAAGTATCCTTGAATATGGCCTAGTTATCTATGATTGAGTTGTTTGAGTAATTACTACTACCAATTCATTTGTACTCTAACTACTAGCCATTTGCCCCAATTATCTAAAATATAATTCTTTAAAATATAGGCTAACTAGAATATACAGTAGAGTTAGGTAATTATATCTATAGTACTTGACCTATAACATCAATACATAAATGTTAGCATTAATAATATTAAAAATGCTTGTTAGATATCATATAGATATATCTCTCATAGCTATTGAAATTTCTATTTATACTATCCAGTATAAGTATTAACCTAGGTACTTTCTATCATAACATACTATTTACAAAGTAAATCTGCCTTAACTTTTCCTCAGACATCACTTCAACTGTTTTCATTTCAACACCATATTCTCTATGTGTTATATTAACTATATCTGTAGCTATATAGTTGTTAATAGTATTAAATACCACTAATACTATAGGATATTACACATTATCTCTCTCATCATATTTCCTATCTAATTGAAGAAATGAAGTACTGACATATGTTAAGAACTGAATCGTAGGGGGGCGGAGTTAAAGTTGGAACTCAAGATAGAGTCGACCAAGGTTCGGGGTCGGGTTGCCGAGGGGGCCGAGGCTCAGCAAATGAGTCGAATGGGACTTGGCTTCAGCTTATGTGCTACGCCACTCAGAGTCCTGTCCCTTATTTCGGACGAGGCCCGAGGTCACCCGAAGTTCGGGCGTGACCTTAGCGAAGGAAGCAAAGGAGCATAGGGATTAAACAAGATGTATTAGGATATCTTAGTTGATATCAGAACTGATTATCATGTACATGAGTGAGCGACTTATATACGAGAGGGCTCGGGGATTGGTGACCGAATGACCGAGGTCAGGGTCGTAAGCTATGAAGGGAAGAGATCAAACATGAAGCATAAATAGGTGAAACGTGATAGTCGGGGGCCCGGGCCCGGGGATCCAAGGTCTCGGGAATTGGTCGGGGATGGGCTCTGACAGTATCCCCCTCTTAAGGCTGAACCCATGAAGCCTTTAGGTAATTTTTACGTGTCAGGGGCCAAGGTCATGTGACACATTTGGGTTGTTCAAAATATAAAAAGCCGCAGGGGGTGGCGACTAGTCGTAAGCGCCTTCCCAAAAGAAAACAACATGTCCTCCACACCCGCCCCTGAGACAACTGCAAAAAGGCGTGCTCACCTGCTGCGCGAGATGCAAGAGCTCGAGCTCACCGAGAAGGAAGAGGCCTGTAAGAAGGCCGAGGAGCAGGAGCAGGAGCGAGTGGAGAAGCTCGCTCAGGAGAAGGCGAAGGCTGACACATCTGTTGTATTTAATACACTTTCATACAAATGCTGGACACAATGTTCATGCTAGAAATGCATGTAACCTTTGATAAATCTTTTATTCACCTGGGGTTTTGCATAATCTCCTGGCAGCTTGTATGATCTAAAAGAAGGAACGTAGGGACAAGAATGCGGAGTGCACTCACCATCAAAGTCTACGTAGTCTGGGGCACAAGTGGTTACGGTCTTTAATGCATCATAATTATCGTCCCATGTTTGTGTCATCCGTCCTACAGATCTCCCACGGTTGAGCTTCAGCACAAGAACTCCCACACATGCTTGCATACTCTTTAATTCGTGGACTTCTGCTGACTGCACAATACCTTGGGTTTACACGAGAGTCAGGGACCGGGGCGGCTGCCGCCGCCGCTACGATGAACAGTAACGTCGCCAAATGTGAGGAGTCTACTTCATCAGCGAGCCATCGCGCGGCGTCCGGATGTGCCTTTAACACCCGCGCGGAGCCTTGGCTCTACGTCACTGCCATCTCCAGGTACTAATGTTTTACCCATAAGCGAGACACCAGCTCATGCACCGGAATCTTCCCTGATTTGCCAGAGATAATGATCGTCTGGCGTAGCAGGGGTTACGCGTTTGGGGAAGTAGAACTGAGCAAGAAGCTTTGGATGCGTGAGATTGTAGGCGCAAGCATTTAGGGAAGGGGTTAA
This sequence comes from Ramaria sp. MG151, assembly GCA_003314545.1. Lineage (NCBI taxonomy): Eukaryota > Fungi > Basidiomycota > Agaricomycetes > Gomphales > Gomphaceae > Ramaria > Ramaria sp. MG151. The sequence goes on from QMFG01003092.1 coordinate 4,833, forward strand.
AAGAATGAGACAGGGCACCATGATTGCAGAGTTTCACCACTAACTGTACACGTATTTTCCGGGTCTCGTTGAGGGAAGGAATCATAGCAGCGAGGTATATTACAAAACACAGGACTATTAATCATTGAATGATCCGCACGAGGGAGTGATATTTAATTTTCAAGTTCCGGTATGCACTGCGACTCCCGTATATAAATAACAATGAAAACTTCATGTAATCCATATATGTTTTACCAAGAAAAGAGCAAGCTGCGTAGTAGACAAAAGGGAAATAACGGAGAACGGCTTATACTGGCGCACCAGCCCGCTTCCTCAGTAAACCATCGTCCATTGGACATCCGAATCCATCGTCACAGGCTGCCCTGGCTCTTTCATTTCCAGTTCGGCATCCACGAACCGAAGGCCACTGGCGTTGAATTTCCGGAGCAATTGTAACATGAAAAACTCCGTAAACTGCGCAACATTGCTGGAGGGTTTCTTCCATACCTTCCCAGACTACGAGGTCGGTGCCGGTAGAGACACGCACATGAAAAGATGCCAGAATGATGCTAACAAAGTATCCATTTCGTCTGGACTTTAACTTTAAAACTTTAAACTTTCATGGCAACATACTGTTGAGAGAGTTGCCAGACATGTAAATCATGTATGGAAAGTACCCCAGACACCTGCATGAATGTAATATTCAGCGTACTAGCGAGAAAGAAATAGCGAATCAAGCCCACTGCCAAGAGATCCTCTTTAAGCAATTGCAAATCTAGATTGGCAGGAGCAGCCTCAAGTAGGATCCTTCCGCAGCTTCTCGCTAGAGTGAAAACATACATCAACGTAACGGGTGCAGATTGGACGAACAAAGTAAACGTTGACTGACTGAGGGGAATCGCTCCGCTAAAGATGATGATACTAATAATCATTGATACAGCCGGATCAGCGTAAAATCGAGAAGGCGTCGTGGCCTTCCAAATAATTATGGCAGAGATAATGACACCGATATCTGCAGATTACTTTAGCTACTTTCTCTGACTGGACCAGGACTTATCGGTACTGTTGACAGCATCGCCGAGGAGATGGATTAGAACCCCGAGGGCACCAAAGTTAATTTGAGATACTGCCTTTGATGAGCTGGCGTGGCGATGAAGGGTATGCTGATAATAACCTGTGAGTTGGGGTGACGACAGTCACGTAAACTAGAAAAATGGTTTACCGTGTTGCCTTGACCAGGTCCACCAGCGACCTGAGAAGGCATTGTTGTACGCTTAACCTCTTCACCGAGAGGTTTCTTTGTATTGGCCGGATTCCCATGTGAATTCCCGCCATGACCTGTATAATTGTCATTTAGCTCACTGAGACCGAACTGGTGAAAAAAATACCTTGTATAACGATAGCGCTCACAACATTCAAGACGAAGCCCACACAGCCAGCAGTTAAGATAAAGATGGGTCTATCGACGGGTTGCAGATCGACGAATCTCCAGATAGCCTGGAGGAAGATCGAAAGTGCCAGAGCCAAGAGAAATACAGCATTCAAAAATGCGCCTAAGCTCTGGAAGGTTCAGAAAATGCGACATGAGTCGTAGAAGGAAACGAGACTGACCCACTAGCTCGCCTCTATGGAATGCGTAGCTAAATTCGGGAGTCTGAAGTTGGTTTAAGGTATATTGAGTGATGGTATGTGTGAAGTGTTAATGGAAGCGTGAGGGTACCCTTTTTCCCCTTTCCTGGAGCTGCCGGTCAAGGGAGATCAGCATGCCGGTTCACATAGAGCTAAGCAGATGACTGACATGAGTAGCTAAAAGAGCAAGCATACTGAAGATGTGGCAGTAAGCTATTCTGCAGGATACCACCTTACCACTGAAAACTGACTAGGCAATGATATCCTGAGAGTTGAGGGAGTATACGATGAGGGAAGGTGTTTCAGTCACGGCATAGAGAGCCTACACTGAAATAGTGGAACTTCAAAGTATCGTATTAATCTGAATGCATGCTAAGAAATTCTTGTATGAGCTCACAGCATCCGCGAAGAGGGCGAGACTCTTGGTGCGAAGGGCGACTGCAAGGAGAGAAATTAGCCTGGCTGGCCCAAAAGACAAAACATCCAAGTTGGCCTAACTTGCTATCTCAGTCGCAAAGAATAGAATGCTAATAGCGAGCACAACGCTGAGTTTAGTGGTCGCCTTCATTGTGGTGGCGTTTGAGGACACAAAGGAATTACAATTACCTTGCATACATTTTGTGACAAACCCTAACTTACGTTACCGATAGTAATATCGGTTCTTTGGGAATTTTTTGGTTGGATCTGCCCCACATCATTGCAATGATATCTGCCACCGGTATTCTTTCTTGAGGTTGGTATGAAGAGTGCATACACAAGACGGACTTTGCAAAGTTCATCCGAGCTCCCATACGAACCGTGCAACAAGCATGCGTGCAAGGTAATACGCTGCCTCTTGTGGCTTATAGTCAGGGGAGGACCCTGAAACATGTGATGTATTGTGCGTAGGTGAAGTCCTTCTGGGGTACGAGATTTCAATTTCAGTCTGCTTCTTCGTGCATATAGCCATGGAATTGCCACTAGTTGACCGCGGATGCTCGTGGATGGTGATTTCGCTGATGCCCCGAAAGGGGTACAGAGGTAGATTGTGAAAGATGGCATTCTTATATTCATAGATACTTGGTTCATTCTCCTGGGATCGATAATGTCAGACTGGTGCATCCACACGTACAGATTGCAGTTCCAAAAGTTCCATTTTCGAACTATGGTGGAAACGGATGGCAGAGATACGAGCGTGCGAATCTCCGACTTCACTGGTAGAAACAATCGAGAAGGGAAGTCAAATATAGGAGATAAAATACAAAACTGCAACAATCTGAGTTCATGAACTCTAAATCAAACCCCGCGGGACGAGACTCGAAGAAGACATGCGTCAGCGGTTAACGAAGTCAGCAGCGACATAGAAAACTAGCCTAGATCCAACCATAGGGATTTATTAACAATTCTTGTACCAACCCTCAACCTGTATTAGCTAGCCCACATGTTTCATGAGAAGCAAAGGAGTAAAATGAAGAATAAATGCTACAAAAGAGAATTAAAGGAAATCGCTATAAATATACACAATGCATCCCTATTATTTTCCTTCAACAAAATCCAACGCGTTCTCTAACCCTCTCAGGAAAGATTCTTTTCCGGCTCGCATACTCAACCCGCGCATAAGGCCTCGGACACCACTTGAAGTATTAGGCTCGAAAGTGCGGGGAGTAGGACGAAGACCGCGATCCATTTGAGAGGAACCAGAATATCCAAACGAGACTCCCACACTGGTAGCTTCATTGACACTAGCACTCGAATTGTGTGGGTGAGCAGATATTGTCGAAGCTCGTGCGCGGGCACCAGGCGTTGTCGGCGACGCAGATCTTGGCGAAAGAGAAGGAGTCGAAACATCGACATTGATCGGACTATTATCATTAAAACTTTGTGAGCGTGGTCGCAAGGTGCTTGTGGAAGGCAAGCTTGTGCCATCTGAAGCAGCATCTGGGACTGCAACCAGCTCAGCATCGCTCACGGGGCTCCCATGTGGTGTCGCTAAACCATCTCGTGGACGTTTGCGGGTAGGCCCCAACCCTGTCTCAATCTCATCGATGACTTTCGGTCGATCCAAGTCATACGCCCAGCACTCCCATTCAGCCTCACTGAACGCGTCCGAGTCAGAGTCGTCCGAGTCGTAAGCGTCACGAGCGATATTAGTTGTATATTTGGCCGAATCCTCGCGAAAACCATACATATGCAGCTGGTCAGTGTGAGGCGTCAGCGTCTCGGGGGATATGTCTAGCACTCCCAGGAATTCTGGGATGGTAGCATTCCGACCCGCGTGGATCGCTCTTTGTATGACGTGCTCCCGCCACTCAGGGTAACGTACACCTACGCCACGCCCGAGCCCGACGTATCGTGTGGCATTTTTTCCAGTAGCCTTACGCCGCGATCGTCCCCAGACGGTGCTAGTCTCAACCAACTCATCATCATACCCACTACTATCACTAGGTGCCAAATCGTCAGAGGGTGATATCGGACTTTCGTCACCCTGTTGGATGGGGCTAGGTGCGCTGAAACTAAGAGAAAGAGGGTGTGGAATAGGATTTGGAACGAAATCTGTGCGCAGAGTTCGCGTATGTAGAGTGCGTGACGTTGCAACAGATGATAAAGGTGAAGGGCGGTGGGTGGAAGACACAGGAGATGAATAAGAAAGCCGGTGGAAGATACGCAACAGGTGTTCGTGAGCTAAGAATGCGTATAAAACGTTAACCTCCATGCGACCAACCAGGAAGAACACTCACTTGTCACGTCCGCCACCTTCAACACAACCCAGGCGCCAATACGTTGACGGGACTTGCCTGATACCCTTCCGTCAAACCTTCCTCCTTGTGAAGTCCAGGCAGCTGATCGTTGACGAAACCGTGCACAGATGATATGATGGGACAGTGTGGACCAAGTCACTGATGTTTTGGAGGTGGAAGCCTGCGGTATATTAGCGTTCGCAAGAAGAGGCGTTGCTGCCAGAATTGATTGCAGTCTATCCGGACCTAATAATGGTAGATTGTACGCATTAGACGTAATGGAACAAGGAGATAAACACTTACCATACAACCCAGCGCATGTCGCGATTTTATAACGTTCCTCGGGAAAATCAGATCTCCTGTCCTTCCACAGAGTCATAATTCCTTCCCGAATGATCAGCCAACGTTTGTTCCACAGATCACCGCTCTCCTGAATTTGCACTTCCCCGTCGACCTCCTTTCGTAATGGTTGCTTCGGGTCTTTCCATTCTCGATCCATGCGAGCACGCTCCTTGCCTCTACCTGTCTTAGCAGTTTCGCTTTTTGCCCGACCACGACGACGCATCTTGCGCCCTTGAACTCCGTCCCCATCACCACCATCGTGGATTCTCGACTCGTTGGTCCCGTTAGGCCTCGAAGCACCGTCACGTAACACCCACACCCAACCGTCAAAGTATGGCTGTGCATAGGGACTACCAGCAACCATATCATCGTATTCACCGTCCGAAGAATCGGAGTCATTATGATCCCGTGCATCACTTTGAGCATGATGAGAGAATGATTGTCGAGTAGGGGTGGATGGATGAGATTGTCGCGTTGTAACTGTGGGATAAGTAAATGTTGTTTTTGTCGAGGCTGAAAGAGGATCGAATGCGTCGCGATTGTACGGGGAAAAGTAAGAGTCGCGACCTGGGAAAATTGTTCGGGGCAGCGAGACGTAGGCACCTGCACGATGGAGCTCGAGTAACTCATACGGGCGGATACTGTACTCCGTCAGCGGAAGATCGTCGGATAAGAGCATACCCTGGGTGTTGGTATGTGAAAAGTGCTACAGAATGTGAGCGCGGATGGCACTCACTGTCGAGAAGCCGTAGAGATCATATCGCTTTGCAATTGTCATCGCTTGTCGTACAAGGTCCATATCCACATTGGAAACGCTGCCGCTATAGCCGCGGCCCGGAATAATCTTATTTGAGTTTGACTTAAGGGCAGCTAGACCGGAAATGGCTGGCGCGCCGGTATTGTACGAATATGGGATAGAACGTGGCGTGATTCGCACCAGTTGGTTATCATCGGCACCGTCATCATCCTCATCCTCTGAATGGCTGTCTAGCATAACGCCATACGAATTGGCGTACAGAGGTACATCTTCATCATTTTGATCAAATGACTGGCGAACACTGGAAGTAGGGGATGGGACCGTTATTGTTGAAGATGTAGGCTGAGAGAGTACGTCCGCTGGGTAAAAGACCTGTCGTCCTGGAGTTTGTGGTGCATCAGGTGGCGTAGAAGCTGTTGGATGGGAAGAGGGAGATGGAGCGGCAGCAAACGCGATAGGACTTATAGGCACGACCTGTGACGAAGCCAAGCCCTGGGCAGTTGACAACTCGATTGGGGGAGTATGATATGGAGTCGAAGTCGATGGACGCGGTGGCGGGGGCGGGGCAGCAGCAAAGGTGACCGGTGAGCTAGGACGGTAGGATGCAGGAAGAGGGAGGTCGGGGGTAGGAAGAGCCTTTGAAAGGAGCCAGATTTTAAGATCAAGGATATTCCATGTGCGGTCGATACGAGTCGTGAACCACTGATCCATGGGCACTATGCGGAATCAGAAAGGAGGAATCAGATGGATGTGTTTCCAGCTTACCTAGTCGACATGCGACTGGGAATAACCGTTTTTGCTTCGCTGGCGGCAGCAACTGCGATATCTTCTCTGAAGGACCTACAACACTCTGCGATTGATTCTTAGAGCTGCCGGGAACCACGAGTGAAAGGTTAGGCATCCTAGATTTGGCCAGCCGCTCCATGTACGTGGTAGTAGCCAAGTAAGCGCCAAATAGGATTTCTTTCACACGACTAATCGCTTTGCTACTGCGGTCGGATTCGGGATAATTATCGCTGTACTTAAAAGACATGGAGAGTATGACATCATGTTTTAGCTTCATGCAACGTATATGACCCCATCTCTTTTATCTCGCAGCAGCAAGCGGCCCACCAGCACCAGCAGCTGTCGGGGGAGCATCGGCGGCCGCCTGCACAGCAGCGTTCACCTTCTTTCCATCCTTGTACCTGATGCGTGGGGGGGGTGCTCGGTTGCGTCGGCCTTCGCGCGAACGCACACGGACAACTGGCGTGGTTAACCGCATCAATGCGATAAATGGTGGGAGACAAGTAAACAAACATACCATGTGCATGGATGGCACACGACACGCAGTATGCAATTTTAATGTAGAGCTTAGGGATTGTATACTCTGCAAAAATTATCTTGTTGAATTCTATGGGTAACACAAAAACACAATGACGAACCAGCGTAGACACTCGCATCACTAATGTCCCGTACAGCGGCACTTTCCACCATGTTTCTTACGGTGAAGCGCTTGATGGCCTTGTCTTTGGCGACGCAGCGCGAGCAATTGGAACATCGTACAAACGTGACATGCCCACGGCCTTTCTTGTTGCGTCCCGTATTCCGCCTTTTCTTAGTCTTATAAAACAATGTCAGTGACGAACATCAACGGCCCAGACAGCCTTCATCGCAAGCGCATCCAACTTCCAACAAGCCATCCACCAGGAAGTGAAAGACTGCTGTGTTCTGGGACTCTGAAAGGACTTCAGGGGTATGCTTGTACTCACCATGATGGATGTTCTTGTACTACAAAGTAGAGAAACAACGCGAGGTCGCTGTTGCTTCTGTTGGATAGTCAACGTAAGTCTTGAAGCGGAGATTCAAAAGTAAAGTCATGGGTCGTTGTGTATCACTGTTGTGCGCAACTATCGACAGGCACCGTTACTCTCATCCTTCTGCCTACCAGATCACTTTTCCAGATGGTTTTTATGCAGCGCATTGATTATTTTTTTACAGTTAAAGATATCTATCATTGTCCAAGGGTTCTATTACCCATACCCAAGCTTTCTGAGGTACCAACAGATATTAAGCTGCTTTGCGCTATGCACCGCGACGTCCGTAAGACAACCATTACTCTCCATCCACCCCTACTCCCGGCAATCTATATCTTATTACTCTTAGCTCCACCGGTCGGATTGTGAATTGTCCGGTGTCACCTGATGAAGCTTTCACCTCACATGAAGTTTACCTCGTTTGATTAAGGTACCAGTCGAATTCAAGATTCCTATTGTGTGGCGCCGATGATCTCCACATAGTTGCTCTAGAGGCTAAACCCGATACTCGATTATCTCCACTAGAGCTTCGATTGCAGCTAATCATTCACGCGTAAGTGCCAACTTCCGACGCTCTGAAAGTCTGTTGAAGTGTGTTTCTTAGCTTTGGTCTTAAATCAGTGATCCGGAAGACTTTATTCGCGAGCTAGCGCTGCGGAGACTGCTGACGATCAATTATGGGATTTTAAAATACCGAGTGATGCTGGTGGTATCCCTGAGCCACGTAAAGCCGATTTGTCTTGAAGACAAGCGTGCAAGGCCGATAACGTGAATCAGGGGTATCCAGCCTACGGCGCGACGGAGGACTCCTTGTCAGGTTTTATGATCAAAAAGCTGAATTGAGTTTGAACCGACACGACAATTTCCCACCAGAAGAAGGAGTGAAAGGATTGGTACCTCTATTTTGAACGACGTTTTGACAGATCCAGCTCCCTCTCGCATAATATTGGCGCTTTCTCCAATTGCTTGATCTGCTAACCTATTTTGGTTGGAACAGTATCGGGTACCTAACTTTATTTTGAAGGCATGGGCATTGTGTTTCGTAATATATGGGATTCCCGTGTTACATGTGTGTACCTCGAGCGCTGCCCCACTGCATCGTTACTCATATATTTACCTTTGCTCGATGTCGGTCTTTGCATTTGAGTCAGTGTTCTGTTGCCGCTCCGGCGGGAACAATACACCACAAACAGTCTGTGATGGGATTGTTCATTCGATGCTCCAGTTGGTCTGGATCGGTTCCTTGCTATTTCCAGGTCTCTCTACATTTGATAGAACCAGACAAGCACCACAACGTCATTGACAGGGTTGCCGGCACAATCTGCTCTCAACCATACGTTTGTCGTAAATTAGGGCGAGCTCGACAAACGGCGCGCCCGGGTTTCAAGCGGGTCAGTAACAGAGCCGCCCCTGGAAGTCATGCTGAATCATTTATCTGTTGTGCCGTTGTGCGAGAGCCGCCATCTCTAAACGTTAGGTTCGGGAAAAAGGTCGAATGTGGCCCGAGATTCCGAGTTGTTAGATATAGCTTGAAAATCTCACGCTGCCGAAAGGCACCGCGCAAGAGCGCTATCTCGGCGCCCCTTGGCTTGCATCAGGAATTCTGTCTTTACTCTTCATGTTGAGATGTTTTCTGGTGCTCGTGAGCAGCATTGCAGCAGCAGTGTTTTTTGTTGACCAGGGCGTTTTCTGTGGGGCAGCAAGCCTTCCAAGAATTCGCCAGATCTGGGACATATTTCATTTGAATTATGATACACGTACAGATAACCAAGCGATATAAATGTAATCTGAGATTCAGGTTTGCATCGGTAGCTATGTTGGAAGGGGTGTTGGTTAAGTATTTTCAACACTTGTGCGCCCTCGGAGCTGCCGGAAACTGCATAGATTGACCAGCCAAGTGTCTTCTGCTTTCTGGCGAGTCCGCGATGGCGTGGATTGTGAGAGGCAATCTCGTTGGAGATCTTCGCGCGGCAGGGGGGTGGCGGACCCGCACGACTTAATCAAATCAACTAGCAATAGCTTAATCATGACCAACTCAGATCCCCCGTTGTCAACGATCGCTTAAAACACTTCCGCGCCGCTTGTAGGCGAGCTCAACAAAGGTTAAACAAAGCCTGGAAGTGTCCTAGCCAAGGCACTCTGAGGGAGGAGGGTAACGGATATCAGAAGGGTAGTCAATCAGCGGAGGCTAAAAAACCCGACCTTAAGATTCAGCTTGGCTCCCAGCGGCATGTCACATACAAACTGACATATTCGTATTAGGGGACAGCTACTGACAGCGACCGTAAATCTGGATGATCTTAGGATTCTTGTCAGAAGGTTGAGGTTATTGACTTGTTCCCATAATCAACGCCCGAGCCTCATATAACCTCCCAGTAAGGATGCAATTCCCTCCTTTAACGTCAATTCCCCTTTCTCTCTTTCCCAGAGAAAAGGTACCGGTGCGCACATATCTCAAAATTTAGGTTATCACACTAACTACATCCACAGATATCGACTTTTTCACCTACCAGTCATCTCCCCTTCCAGATATAAAACCCCTCGAGGCAGCCGTTTATTCCATTCCAATGGCCTGTCAAGCATTTGAACCGTACCACCCGTATCCTGAAGCCTCACTCCATGATTCCTCGTCTTGCACGCGGAAATCAAGCACTGCTACATCTTATTCATCCAACTCACGTTACCCTGCCTTCGAGGAGTTTCTCAGTAAGCACCGAGAGTCCATCTCCTCGTCATCTGGTTCCTCCGCCTGTGAGCCATCCTCCCCAATGGGACGTCGTCTTTCGGCCATATCCACGGATTCCGTGGCATTAGACTCAGATATGGATGCAAGTACCGAGGAGCCGTGGAACCTGGTAGCCTACCATGTCCCATGGGGTCCAGGCTATGAAGGTTACGAGACCGGCACTTTGCCAGGCCCAGATGGCGCTTGTATCTTTTTGCGAAGTCCAACTCCACTCAAGCGACAGAGGACAAGCCAGGCGTGCGACAGGTGTCGAGAAAGGAAGGCAAAGGTAAGATGCCGTTGTACCGTCTCGTGTTTCACAATTTGGTCAATTCCTATCTCTTATCATATCTATTGGCTGCCGATCACAGTGCTCGGGAGGTCGCCCTTCTTGTTCCCGATGTCTTTCCCGCGGGGTCCAATGTGTATACGGTACATCTACTGCCGATGCACATTCTGCAACATCCCGCACCTCACATCGCCGGCAATCCCACTCTGGATCAAGTGCATTTAAACCGCATCATCTAGAAGCGTCCATGCACGCTGGTATGGGGCGAAAGGGCAGTGTCGTGGACGATGAAATCAAGCCAGGGGACGGAGTTGTCCAAGCACCAAGGCCACAATCCAGAGATACGGCTTATTTCACAGCGTTCTGCAATGACATTCCTACCGACTGGCATGAACAACTATCGTCTTATTCGCGCCTTTCCTTCCCAGGTGAAGAATTCGAATCTCCTGTAGAGCCCCACACTCCCCCTTTTCCTTCCTCATCAGAAGCCAAACCTTCCTCCCACAAGTTTTCAGGTCTGTCGCGATATATATATATATTCCATTCCTTGCAGTTGAAAATACAGAGAAGCGATTATTTGTGCTCGCGATCCTTCTTCCTCAGATGCTCCTTCAACATCGTTGTATATGCGTCCGTTGTCCGCATTGGAGGCATATCGTTTTCCACCTGATGAGCAGACGGGCATCTCGACGTTCCAACCTCCGCTTCCGAACCCCATTTTCCCTATTCACCCGCACTCTTTATCCTCTGTTGAAAACTCGGGTGATTCTTTACTTCTATCCAATGTACCTCTATCCAGCGAGCTTGATGGCCTGTGGGACGATACCGGATTTTTTGAAGGATCGGGCACTTTCCCTGGGGAATCATTTCCTGAGTGAGACCTAGATTTGACGAGTCATAAATATACTTACACCCAGGTCTCTTGACGTGACAGGCCGTTCACTAACAATACACTTCCTTGCACAGTAAATGATGAGTACAGCTTGGACAGTACCCTTCCTTCCCAAGCAACATTTTTTTCACATCAAGATTTTGTTGAGGAATATCAGCTTGGTGGCGGAAATGTCCTTCCTGCTCACTATGAAGCCTAGCTCACTCTGAGTGCGTCCGGACAGTGGTGTTTTCCGGTTTGTGAATAGAGCTTTGTGAGAGCTCAGGAGCCATTTGAAAGCGAGGGGCACCTTTTCATCTCTGTTTTAAATGCTGTTTTTATCATGTAAAATTCCGTCGTATGGTTACATCACCTCCATTTTTTACTTTACTTTACTCTTTTTTTGGCTTTGCTTCGACTCCAATTTTACTGCTTCGCTTGCGACGCTCTCTACTCTTTGCTACGGTCATTCATATGCAATTCCCGCCCTTATATCATAGCCACTCAATACTGATATGTTAGAGGGTTTGTGTGCTAACGGCGTAGTGTAGCCAGCAATGTAGCAAATTCAGAGTCCGACAGATGTACATTGTTCCGCCGCGCGTTGCAAACTGCCCCATCGTTCTTCTCCTCCATCACCCTTGACACGCGTGACCACCGACTGAACCCGCTTTACCGATAAATCTACATTTGTCGCTGATATCATCCACGTTGAAATGTCAGACGACGAAGGAAAAAAACCTGCAGCGTACCGTCTTGAGTACGCTTCATCGGGGTGCGTAAGGCGAGTAGTTCGCAGGCTACAAACTAACTCTTGTGCCCGTGTACTTAGTCGTGCCAAATGTAAAGATATGTTGATTTTTTCTTGTTTTCTTCATTGGCTGTTCTGTGCTAATCTGGATGCGTGATGATAACGTCGCAAGCCTTGCAATGGTGTGTAATAGCTGCAGTTTCATCACAAGTAGCTCATCCGTTCGTTTGTTTTAAGGGTCCGCAATTCCGAAAGGAGCACTTAGGCTAGGCTCTCAGATAGAATTCAGGGGCAACCCGACGTTGTACGTTTTTCTTTTGTCGTATTTGCTGCTATTGATTATCTGATTATCATTGTCCCCGTCAGCGTTTGGCGTCACTGGGGATGCGTTACCCCCCAGATTCTTGCTAATTTCAAAAAGTCTTTTGATAAGGCAGACGAACTGGATGGGTTTGAAGAGCTGAAAGCAGCCGATAAAGAACGTGTGCTCAAAGCCTGGGAAGAAGAAAAGGTCGCCGATGAAGACATTCCCGACTCCGCCAAAAGGGGAAGTGGCGCGGAGGAAGAGGAAGAGGAAGAGAAACCTAAGAAAAAGCGAGCGCCGCCCAAGAAGAAAGCGAAGGTATGTTGGTTCACTTCTTTTTTTTTCCTGAATATTTTGTGTCGACAATGGAGGTTAGAAGGACGAAGATGGAGACGACGATGACGATGAAAAGCCCAAAAAGAAGAAAGCACCTGCCAAAAAAGCGCCAGTGAAGAAGAAGGCGACAAAGAAGAAAAAAGTCCGTTGCAGCTATATAAGCATGACGTGACTTTTAGTGATTTATATTTTATTTAGGAAACCGACTCCGAGGGAGAAGACTTCGGCGAGGATTTGGACAAGGTCTCTGATGATGAAGACGACGGAGACGACGATGCCGAGACTGGCAAGAAACGCAAGGTATGTACATACTTTTTTTTTCAGGTGATTCCTCTCATCTTCTTGCCAGCGGGCTGCCCCAAAGAAGACCGCCGGTTCTAAAAAGACGAAGAAACCTGTGTTGAAGAAATCTAAAAAGAATGTATCGGATGATGAGGCAGAAGACGACTGAGCAAGGTGGCCAGCCAGGCGTGTCCCATGTAAACACTGCGGGGTGTATGTTGCTTTCCGCTCTAGCCACTTCGTTCTAGTGTGTGCTTTTCCACTCGCATTCTATGGCACGGGGGATTTTTTTTTTTTCTGGTTCTTTATCTCCCTGCATGTTGACTGATTACAAATGGTCGTCTTATCCAATGGAACTTTTTGGCGTCGAACTGTTGATTTACATCTACCTCTCCCGCTACTCCCCGTGTGCGTCATCGCGATGAGCACTTATAATGGAGCAAATGGAGTAGTATGCCTCTGCGCATCTCACTAGCCTCAATCCACGAGGAACAACCCGCAAGTCAATTTCTGAAACTGCCTGGCAAAGTCAAAGTGTGGCCTATCAAATTATCCAAAGTGGTGCCATAATTCTTTATTTCTTTTCATGCTTCAATGACTTCTCCCTCTTTACTGTCCGGACTTTTTATGTGACATCGTCCTCATCTCAGAGGACCGGGACGTTTCCTCAAACTTTATTTACTTACTGTTTCAAGGTAGACCACCCTTGTGTCCCGAACTTTCAAAAGAAAGGAGACGACTAGCTAGCATGAGTTCGTCTTCAGGATTCTCTAGTCGCCCCCCTACGTGTTTCCCTTTGATATCGGTGGGTATCGTTACCTTTTCGTCACACCTGATCAATGTAGCGAACTTGTGATCTGTTTAGGTAATGAACATGACTGCAGGTCAAACAGTCAAACGGTGGGTGCGTGTCTTGTCAGTATGTATCGGCGCTGGTACGCCTCATCAGATGTTGATGCTAGAGCCACTGCAATCAATCAATTACCCTGGGGGGAATACGATGCAACGTCGTGATAAAAAGAATTCATCTTGGGGATAGGGACGGGAGTGCAAATATATACCGCTGCTACAATATGATCGTGTTTTTTTTCCATTAAGAATGTCAAGTGGGCGTCGGCATTGAAATGAGCATTGATTATTTTTAATCCTGGGGGCCGGCTCGAACGTGATTGATGGTTTCCGGTCCACAGCCTCACGCGCTGCGCCGCCTTCCTCTTCTACCTGGGCAGAATTGCGCTTGTGCGGGTCCACGTCTAATTTATATTATGAGTATACCTTCAGTTTTTGAGAAGTTTTGACGAAAAAAAACGCTGCCTCAAGAAACTTTAGGAGCCTTTATGGCATGCAGAGACAGTGACGGGTGACGGCGACATTGTAAACGTCATGCATCAATTATTGCTTTGCAGTCTGTCTACGGGACGGTCCCGCTCCACCAAGCCGGCCAATTTGCACATGGGGTATGGGAAGGGATACCTATAACCAAGTCGGCTGGAAACCGCTGGTAACAGCCTCCCCTCGAAGAGCATGTTCGGTAACCCGTGCCCATGCCAATACAAAAAACAAAAAAAAAAAAACATGTTTCACCACGGCGCCCAGTCTGGAGCAAGGCGTATTTACAAGGTTGGAGCGAGCTAACTTTGATACAGAGTAGGAATTTTAAAAAAAGGTGACCCTCAAAGAAAGAAGAACTTCTTTTCATCACAACAGGTTCCAACTAACGCCTTGGAGACGTCCAGCACTGAGGGGGGCTAGCACTTCGAATGCTGCGGGAGACATGTCGAGGTCGAACAAGCCGCAACTAGAGCACTTGTCTTCTATCGTGACAGTGACGGTCTTACCTCCAGCTTTTAAAAAGAAAGAAAGAATAAGAAAACGAATTTGAGCGGTAGTGTCATCTATGATACGAAATATTAATGACTAACGAGCTGTGGCTTGGATCTGGCGCCCACATAGCGGGTTGGCGCTTGACTCTGGACCACTGGAAATTGAAGAGAGAGGTCAGCAGTGTGGGTATATGGAGGGGGGGAGGTTGCGGCTCACAAGCTGTCAAAGAATAGGCGGGAGACAGCGACCATGAAATCGGACGCAGAATTGGTTACTCCACAGGCGCCGAGGCCAGGACCGAAGAAGGTAACGTCGCCAACGTTGGTCTGGCGTGGCATTATCGTCGTTGCCACCGGCGCGGTGCTCACGAGCGTGGCAAAGAAGAAGAGGGTTAGTGAGGCAAAGAGTGTTTGTTTGAACATTATAGAAGACAAAAGTGGGGTGAGAGGAAGGAATAAACGCGAATGCGCAGCGCGTTTCAGATACGAGAGAGAGGGTTATATTTTGTTGAGACCCATGGAGCCCCCCCCCCTTCCACTTTATATGGGCAGAGCACACATGATTCTTTTCTCGCGCGCAGCGATGGTGATCATAGCAACAAACCCATGACAGGTTGTTGTTGCGCGCTGCTTTGGTGAATCCGCGCGCCCTTCCTTAAGCGCTGTGAAGAGGTTATATTCCTTCAATAGACGGACTGTGTTAAAGTGAGCGCAACTGGAGCTAATTGACAAGAGTCTCAGCTTCTGGAAAAGAAGATGTTAAACAGTCACTCCTAATTGACAAGACTACGTTTCTAATCAGTGAAAGCTAACACAAAAGTTTACTGCCAGTACTCACGTCAGCCTTCTGGGAAAGAAGATGAGACGCCCGTGACATGTTTGTTTCGGAAAACTCCGACCGACAGAAAATATGATAGGCCGAGCTGCAACTCGCAACAGACTGCGCTAGTGCGGATACGAGACCCAGGAATGCCTAGTTAAAAGAAAAGAAAAAAGTTTATTGGCTTAAATACATGGGCTACGCTGTTGCAATAATTGGACCGGCCGTTGTCGCGTTAGTCATACTTGCTTTATAACATCCGCCTTGCGCCGCCCTCCTCTTCGACCTGCTGCAAGAAAAATAAGAGTTTTCTATCTACGTCGTCGATGGTGTGGTTGATAGATTTGAGATACGCAGACAAGAACGGTAGACCTCATATACGATAAGGAGGTATCACCCGAGGACTTTGCGCTGGGCTGGCCTGTAAAGCGTTCTTTCCCAACCACTCTCCGCGCGTAATAACGGTGTGATGAGGTTCTAATCGTCAAACATTTCAAAACATAACGAGACGCATTATGGTATACATAGAGGGACCGTATTCTCCTCCCCCTCACAAGCCTAACTGTAGGTACTTCTTGGCACCAGGTAGGTACCTGGCAGAAGAAGGCGAAGACGATATGAGTTTTCACAAAGCGGGGAGGAGACAATACGCTATGTTTGCACGCGTGGACAAGTGTACCCAGATGGCATACGACACTTACGGCCTCCAAATGAGGGCGAGGGAATGTAGCAGCGCAGAGGAAGAAGAGGCAGGGTTCAAGGGTGAACTATTGTGGAAGGTCGAGATATCGCACGGGGAGAAACATCAGATGTACGGCAATGCTATTCGTGAAGTTCACCCTTCCGACCCACCCGCAGTGCCATGTGTTACTTTAGCTAGGTGGCACAAAACCAGTTTTCTAAATAACTATGACGGCGTCAGACACAACGAAATGGTCGGTTAAATCTCTGGCGATGCCAGAGTATGCACTCAAGTGGGAGTCACTTTGGTATGAAATGTATAACCACATGTTGATAGACGCGTCAAGGCAGTTTGGCAACATAGTAGTATGTCCCCAGCATACCTTAGAAAGAGTAGTATCTAGTGACAGCAGAGGAAATGCAGAGACGGTGACAGAGAAAGTCAAGCATCAATATGCTATTGTTGAAGTGTACCAACGCAGTTTAACCTAGTAACTGAGGTTCGAAGTAAGCAACTAAGGGAGCGCTAAACCTCGTCCCCCAGTATTCTACATGTGTCAAAATAGGGACTACGGGTAGTATTTGCTTTGCAGTTCAACGGGTCATGTCCCGCCTCACACACCAAGCCTCCAAGCAAGAGATGACGGTGGAAACGTTGGGAACACCCTCCTTTGAAGAGCGCTGTTCGGTAAGCCAATACAAAAAAAATGCCAGTACCAAAAAAAAAAAAACATGTTTCGCCGCGTCGCCCGCCCAGCCTGGAGCAAAAAGCGTATCAAGCCGTATTTACAAGTAAGAGCTTTACTCTGAACACAGAATAGGGAAACCCCCCGCTCAAAAAAAGTTTTTTTCTTCTTTTTTCACAACAGGTTCCAACTAACGCTATGGATACGTCCAACACTGGGGTCGGCTAGCACATTGAATGCTGCGGGACTCATGTCGAGGTCGAAATAGCTGCAACCGGGGCACTTGTCTTCTACCGTGACAGTGACGGTGTTACCTCCAGCTTTTTATAGAAAAAAAAATTGAGCCGTAATGTCATCTATGATACGAAATAATATAACAGACTAACGAGCTGTGGCTTGGATCTGGCGTCCGCATATCGGGTTGCCGTTCGACTCTGGACCACTGGAATTGAAAAGAGAGGTTAACCCAGCGTGGGTATATATATGGGGGTGTTGCGGCTCACAAGCTGTCAAAGAATTGGCTGGAAACAGCGACCATGAAATCGGACGCAGAGTTGGTCGTTCCACAGGCGCCGAGGCCGGGGTCGAAGAAGGTAACGTCGCCGACGTTGGACTGGCGTGGCATCATCGTCGTCGCGACCGGCGCGGCGCTCACGAGCGTGGCAAAGAAGAAGAGGGTTAGGGTGGCAAAGAGCGTTTGTTTGAACATTATGGAAGAGAAAGTATATAAAGAGGGGGTTGGAAAGGAATTGAATATAAGTAAAATGGAGCGCGTTCCAGACACGAGAGAGAGGGTTTATATCTTGTCGAGACTATGGAGTCCCCCCCGCTCTCTCTATTTGAGCGCACGACAGGCGCGGAGAGGCAGAGCACGCACATTCATTTTCTTGCGCGCAGCGATGGTGATCATAGCAACCCAGGACGGGCGCTTTCTAGCGTTGCTGTGCCGCGCCTTCTTTAAGCGCTGTTAGGGACTACTCACCTCACCATTGCAGTGTCCTTCAATACAGGGTGAGGTGCTGAGGGCTAGTGCTGATACAAGACCCAGTAGCGTTGTTCGGCTTAAAATACATGGTTTTCATATATTTCCTTCGTTCGAAATCTCAACATACACTATTATAATACAATAAAAAAGAACAATATCTTTATAACCCAAAATTGTCCTTGTTCTAATTTTCTTTTTATCTCGACACATTTCATGCAGGGCCGCCGTCCATATTATTCAGGGACACACATTTAGACTCAAACAAAGAAAGCTCATAATGTTGTGTACCCATGTAGCGTAAATTTAGCAGAACGTAATGTGTACAAAAATTATGCAACAGATGGAACTGGTCCAGCACTCGGCACACCCTCCTCGCACACCGCAACGGCAATCCCCACTTACCCTAACAATACGACATGTACTCGCTAAGCCTCGCAAATTTTTTTTACTTTTACGCCATCGTGTTGTTAATTCTTCGTGGGTATTTCTTTCATTGAGTAGTTTTTTTTTGTGACGTTGGAAAAAAATTCCATCCTCAGAGAGCCAGTCTGCTGTATCGGCTGCACCCACCGCCGTGTCCGCTCGCACGCTTGGAGATGCGATTTCAGAGAACAGAATGATGGCCCGGGCATGTAGGTTCACTACTTGCCTCGAAATTGTGAGCAACGTTTTTCCTGTCTTATAAATGATGATACTTATCCCCCATAACTTTTTCGCAGAATGAGACGATTTACGAGCCGGATGTGGCCAATTCGACAACCCCGCTTTAGGCATACAATGTCAGCCTCGTAGTATAGTTCTTACGTACCTGGAGTATGGTTTCTTCCTCGTAAATTACACTTGTAGCCTGCACAGTGCCCTTTGTTACAATTGATATTTGTAACTCACATCCCACCGAATTTTTAAAAATGTAATAATTTTAACCTAAAAGTGGAGGGAAGAACATTTTTCTTTTTTAGCGAGCGACTGACCTCCAAAGCGTGTTCTAGGCAGCTTCTCAGTCGACGAATTACATTGTAGTAGAGATCTCTGATCCATTCCGTAAAAGGAAAAGTCATTGGGTAAGCTTAGTCTCCGACTGACGGACTTGAGTGGCGCACAACAAGGTTTCCCCATCAGGATTTGACAAAAAAAAAAAAAGTCTCCTGCGCAGTGTTTGGGCGCGCGCGCCAAGTCCTCCCAGTGTAGGAATCCGAGTTTCATCTTGGGGGAGTTTGTCTGCGACATCCTCGGATCCATTCTTTGCCGCTCGCCGGCAGCAACTACCAGCGATTCCGCATCTAATGCAAAGGTTGCTTAGACAACTGGCGGGAGGGGGGAGGCGAGAGCGCGGTGCTATCGGTATATTCGATACCGGGGGCGGCCGTGATCGGCTGAAATATGTTATAAATCAAGGACGTGTGAGCACCCCCGTTTCAAGAGTCTCTCGCTTTGTTGTCGCTTTGACGTCCCAAGGTACCAGGACGGCAGGCAGACCATGAGGCGGGGGCGATTCATCCGGAGGAAAGATACTCCCGGAAGATGGGCAGTGCTTAAACGATGCGACGTGTTAGCGCGGACTTTGGCTTGGGAGTGGTGCCGGAGACAGCAGTTTGGAGGTGTTTCGTTAGGCAACTTTGGCGTGCATAAAGTTAGGAGCTGTCACATCGTCTAGACATAAATACGTTTGGTTTCATCACAAGGGAAGAAAACAGGCCCCGCCCGCAGGATATATTCATGTCGACAGAGAGGAGTAGGCTTTCGATTAGTCGTCGACAGAGATTCTACAATGTTCGATGATGAAAGTATCACGCAACCGCGTTGAAATACGCCCCTGGTTTCGTTCGTGGTCCAATGATGATCACCATTCGTGGATGGAGTACGATCGCGCTGCAAGCGCTGCGGTGAACAACGGAACTGGAAAAAAAAACCCACAAGCGCAGACTTTGCCATTCAATATACTGGCGCTAAAGCGTGTTCTAGACTTCTAATAAGAATGTTCAGTAAAAACATATAATCGCATTTATGGCAACCCGCGCGTTGGTCCATTATAGGGTGGAATGGTTAATGAGGTGAAAATTTCAGTGGTGCTGAGCAAAGCCTGAGGAAGCAAGGGTAATGGCTTGGTTGCGAAAACAGATGACAACTAGTAACACGGCCAGAAATTCCGCTCGAATTATTTCGCAACTTGGCAATTAACGCTTGGGAAGCCTCCCCTCCGATAAAAACTGTTGAAATGTTGTCACGCGTGACACTCGTGACGCGATACTACACAGGTATCAAGATCTCGCAGTCCACTCCAGGCGATCACCATCGTGATCTTTGAACACCAACCAAAAAAGCAGAACAACACAATCGCACGTTTGGAAATGCTCAGCGAGCGCTCCCCTCGGGGCCGCCGTGTGTATCCTTCAAGGGGAAGAGCTTTCCGAAGCAGCGGAGGGGGGAGATCTCTTCCCAGACTTCCAAACAGCAATGTGGGGTGGTTAAACATGTTGGAGATCGATCCGGGGGGACTTGATCACACACAGCCATTTTGAAGTATACTGAAAGTATATTATAGTTTTACAGCCCAGCATCCCCCCCTCGCACCCATGTCTTCCTCCTTTAGGGAAACTAGTCCCATCGGGGATCGGACCAATCAAACAGGGTTTATTGTTCTGGGGGGGAAGGGGGCATTTGGTGGGCTCTATCGATCGTCAGCTCAGGCCCCAAGCGATCGATAACAATCGAACTCGTTCGATGTTTTTTTTTTTTTTGCTTCAAGATGTCCCTGGGAAATCTGGGAATCTTCAAGGCTAACGTCTGAATGCACGTCGAATAACTTCGGCTAGGACCCATTCACCCCCTGCCATTTCGCTTATGAGAGTTGCGTGCTTTGAGTATGGTGGCTGTGCTACGCCTGACGATTGCCGAGAACCTTGGGGTGACTTGACACAAAGTTTCAGTTAATGTCTCATGAATTAGGGTAAAAGGATCACATGGGGGGGCTCTACAGTTGGAGCCATGCTGTTTTGCACCGCATAGACTCAACAACTCAACCGGTATTTTATATTATTATTATTATTATTACGCTTACTTGTACGCACTGAAGCTTATTTTGAACGTTGTGATTAACCAGACCGAGCCTATGGGTTGCGTCTGTATTCAAAGAATCTGATCTCTTGGACTTTAAATAGCTGACCCCCTCCACTGGATCTTACCTACACACTCTTTGCACCCGTCCTCTTCACAACAGGCCCCTGAATTCTACTCGCTCAATCAGATATATTGAACTTTGTGACGGCATAATTTACCTTGGCACTCCACTCCTCACTTCCGTTGTGTGTTTCCTTTTTCCCTTCCCCCCCCCCCCAAAAACTTGAGCCAAGGTTCCGTGTATGAGCGCAAAAACGTTCACGAATTTTAACTCTACTCCGATCTTCGCGCTGGGTATCGTCACGTCCTTTGCCATGGAGCGTCGAAATGTCTCCACATGCGTTCCTTGCGAAAGCCACTCTAGCGATCCTCTACCAGCTCGTAACACATCCCTATTCTCGTCAACACTCAGTGCTTTATCACACGTATATCATCATGTATACAAAAGGATCGTCTATGAGGGGTTCCATATCACTCCGGTGCAGTGGCGCCTGCGACAAAAATAGCCCTCAAAAGTCGTCAGATGTGTGCTTGAACAACCAAACACGTAGTTCCGCGGATCGCGGATATTCATTATCCGGACATCAGGGTGTCTGTTCCTCCTCTCTATGTCTCCTCTGGGATCCTGTGCATTCAACCTTTTGAAGAGAATGATAGGGACTGCGTTAATGTATCGGAACGGGCTGTGTATCTGTTGGTCGTTGGCGTATTTTGGGTTGCCTCGCCTTTGGATCTGGTCCTCTTAATATAGAACCAGGGGCGCAGACCCTAATGACACCCGCCCAGATCCATGGATCATAAAAACGGGATTGAACAAAGCATCACTTACCAGGTCCATTTGTAGAAATGTGTCACAAGGTGGGTGAGCCAAATCAGATAACGTTGTTGCTTAATATACGCACCCGCCTGAGTTGGAGATTCTAAACGAACTCCGAATATTCCCGGGACATTCATCAGTGTTTTGGGGATGGGTCCTTACTCTGAGGGTGAGTTTATGCTTTCCTCCTATGTACACCCGATCGGAAGTCTAATCCTCAGTTCACCCGCAAAAACCTTATGGTATCCCCGGACGCCTTGAATTGGGCAAATGTCTTATTGTCTCCTGGGCGCTCCTATGGTGGGGTGGGCCACAATCGTCGTACCGCCCCAACCCTCCGATCAGATCACGCAGGGTGCTTGCGATATCGAGAGGGATATGTCAATGCGATCACTCCGTCCATAAGATCCCGCTCCCTCTCAAGTCATTTGTGTGAAAAACTTTGAAACCTCCATGCACTCGTGCGTGTCAATCGCGTGAGATCGCTACGGGAAAAACAACGATTGCCTCCTGAAACTCTATGCGTATGCTCTGTGGGTGTTTGTCAGTACAATATCTAATTTTCATTTTATAATTTTTTGAACCCCCTACGAATGCGACAACCTTGTCATTTTATTTTCCAAACTTTATGGTTCTCCGACGTCCACAGGACCCGTCGCGACTCTTACCACAATCAGCCCCCCCTTCCTACCCGCGCAGACCCCCAAGTTTCTGTATGTTGCGTGCCCCTTTCCTCACGATCATGAACCCTATTGCAAGGCATATTGACCAACCACTGGGCCAATAATAATTTTGTGGATCCCCAAGATGGGAAACACAACCTCGTATCTCGGTGACAATCCAGAACAGGAGCGAAAAAATAAAAAGCAAACTGTATAAGAGCCAACTACGGTATAATGTACTTCAGCAGCGCTGGTTTTTTTTTTCGACCGTGGAATACAGGCAGATATGATGAATTACTCTCGAGTCTGAATTATTATTATTATTCTTCTCTGGGAACTGGACTGGTACTCCTACGCCTACACACTGGTAAATTGGGGCGTTTTGACTCATGGGTGTTAATACTGATGTACGGAACAGAGTCCCTGTGCCAAAATAAATAAATTCTTCGCATGTTTTTCTCCCCTTCTAGCAGTTTTGTGTCGGTTTTTTCGGCTGGCAAGAAAGAAAGAGGTATTTTTTTTCCATTTCCATCCCAAATTCATGGCCTTTTGGAGATGTGACCTTTCTCACCACCTCGAACTGACTTATGCCCCCCAAATCCCCTATACCCCCCACCGAAGACACGGTCGGAAAGAGATACGTAGTGGGAGAATAGGACGCAGTCACCTTATGCAGAATCAGGTAACGCATGTCTGCAGAGTAATTTATGGATCCTGTTCCTACCGCATGCTCTGCCTCTTGTGAACAGAAATCCCTCCCCCCCTCCCCCCCATTTTCATCT
>QMFG01003095.1:0-21550 GCA_003314545.1 Ramaria sp. MG151
AAACGCTATTTTTTTAAAAGATTTACTGTATTTGTATCACTTACCGTTTTACGCAGTTCACTATTCGTCGACTATTTGACCTGGCATCGAAAGCACAGCACGATCCGTCTGTGCTTTCAGAAACTCAGCTTTTGCAAGGTATAGTCGCACGCGCGGACCGTACTATTGCCGTTGCGGGAATTGCAGGTACAAAGTATCTTATGGACCGCCTTTACGGGTATGGGGGATTCCCCAGGCGACCTTTACGTCCCTTCCCTCATGACTCCGGTGAAAGTCTTTGGAAACACCCCCACGTCGTGGATCTCGTGAGGTCAGAGAAGGAACTTTCCTGCCTTGAATCACAGTGAAGGGATCTGTTGTTAGGCGCGATTCATGGCTACACGTTTATGCCTCACCATATTAAAGATCGAAACGATGGAGTTTAGCTCCATCTCTGTAGTAATATTCATCATGTGCTGCAACATTTTTCATCGCCCAGGACTGAGTGAACCGTAGAAAAAGCTTCCGAGTCTCGGGCCGCGTTCATGCTTGAAATCCCGTTATCGACATATACTTCACATCTTGGATCTTTCAAAGGGAATACTTGCCCGCAAGTGGGCATCCCGGGCCGGACTCTGAGATAATCTATACGTTTCGGGGTTAACGGTATTCGAAGCGCTTGCAAGCGCTGATGTAAATGCTTTTCGCTCTGAATAGAGATGCTGAAATAAGGTATCTGTCTTCGGGTGAAGGATACCTGTCCTATACAACCCTGTCAAGAATTGTCCACATCGCGACAAACGCTTGGCCTAAAACTGAAGACACTATCCACTGCACATCTGACTTGGATCTCGAAAGTGTTAATATATTGTGAATCGCACTATATTTCCTAATTGGAGAAGTCACATCATCACCTACACCGGAGTCTCCACGGCACCCTCCATATCTGCATCATCCCCGTCATCACCTTCTTGGTCTGCATCAATATCTCCCATCTCTGGATTCACTACACCGTCCTTTTGCATCTTTCGCAGTCGCTGCTCCGCAATGACCTGCTCCCGTTGTGCCTGTTTCTGCTCCAGGTCTGCACGCATCTTCTTGAGTTGGTCCTCGAAACGTTTCTGTTGAGACATGTCCATATCAAGTCTCGAAGTAGAGGTAAAGAACATGAGGAAAAGCACACCTTAATAAGTGGGTTAACCGAAGTCTTGATCTCAGTCTCCTTCCTCGCAACGGCGGCTTCCAGATCGTGAATCTCCTCAAGCAAGAGCTTCTTCGCTTGTACAACCTCCTCGTCCTCGTCGTCATCATCCTCCGCGCCATCCTCCGACGACTCATCGCTATCGTCACTTTCGCTCGCTTCTTCTTCGGCCTCTTCACCCATCTCCCGTGCAAGTTCTGCCGCGAGTTCTTCATCAATATCTCCTTCTTCTTCCTCTTCTTCCTCGTCATCGTCATCGTCAACTGGGAGGGCAGGCACGGCAAACTCGCCGTCCATCTCTGGTCCTCCATCCAAAGCTGGTTCTTCAGCATCAATGAATTCCGAGTCAGAAAGGTCTGGATTCACATTCTCCAGTATCTCTAAAGACACAAATTAGTCCTGTCTTTTCGGGAACGCAAATACTTTCATACCATATTGAACCTTGGCAGCATTGGCATCCTCTCCAAGTAGCCGCTCCACCTCCTGTTCCACGGTTTCTATAGTCTAAGCGAGATCGAGTCAGGGAGGTCGACAAATTTATATCAGGATTTATCAGGATAAGGGTGCAGCTCTATCACATCAGCGAGGCTCATTATCAAACTGCTCGGACTAGATGTGGAATATGATATGTTCAAAAATGAAAATGTATCACTTACACGTCTGTTGACACGCTTTCGAAACCTGCGCTTTCGGACCCAGTGTAAAGGTGGGGTGACCCCGTGAGGCCAGATGAACTCGTCGATATTGAAGGACTTTGTGCCCGAAATTTCTTCTTCACTGCGCAGCTTATCCTCAACAACAAGCATCTACGAAAGGTGAATGGCTCAAGCGAAGCGAACATGATAAAGCTGAACGCACCTGACAGATATCGGCAACCTTGAACAAGTTCTTGTTGTCGAGGGTCTTTTGTGATTCCACGATACAAGGTAAATCGACAAGTTTCGAGGAGTATGTTGAGTCTCCAATATGGAATACCCCTCGCCGAGAATCTGTGATAAAGCATTATTATACAGAACACGCCGAACATGCCACGGGAAATTCACGCTATCCGATACCACTAATGTGGATCAGATGGTGCCAAATCCTCTGGAACAGAGCTGTTCCAGAGCACTCAAAGAGTATTATCACAGGGACCATATAATCAGAAATCCAACACCGAAAAAAACAAATACCCCATAAGCTTTACAGGATTACTCACCTTTGAATTTAAACCATACATCTTTAGTAACTTCTCTACTCTCGACCATTGCTCTCAGCCTCTCACAATCCGGCCCAGGAGGCATCCTCAATATAAACTGCTCCTCAAACGCCAGATCCTCGTCGTCAGAATCCAACTCTCGATCATACGGACCTAGAAAAGATGTGCCAGCTGCTTGGCGTTCGCTGACTTTCAGCTTTAGTTTTGGCTGGAAACGTGGTCTAGTGTTTTGTGTAGAGCTTCGGGTGGTGCGGTCTGAAGACTCTACTACAGGTGGAGTAGTTGTACTACGACTAGAGCGACGAGTGGACATAGATGTGGCTGCGAGCTGAGAGGCTGCTGTTACTAGTCTGGCACCTGGGGGGGCTCTTTGTTCTGTTGAAACATTGGATGGGCCAGGGATGGAATAGAAAATTCCAGCTGTAATAGGAAGATCGATATCATCACGGTCATCGTCGATATCTAACGGTTTGAAAGACCTGATAACAAAGGGATCATCGTGGTCACCGTCGATATCTATGATTTCATCCTCCATGGCGAAGAATTCTTGGACCAAAAGTCACAGGTATTAGACAGTCACCGATATAGTAAGTTCTTTAAAGCCTGTGCTTATTGGGCTTATTGGGAAAAAGCCAAAGAGAACTAACCTGTCAAAGTTCTAAACCTCACGCCGCCAGTAACTCAGTGAAATAGCTGGATTCGTAGCTGACAATAGTGTAACTTGTGGTTGGCAATGGGTGGTTGTATACCAATATTCTTTAAGGCTCCCATGACGGCACTCATACGTCTAAGGCATCCCAAGGGAGTAACGACGATACAAATCGACCTCGGGAGCGATGATACAAAAGTCAGAGATCTCCAACAGGCAATATTGGCAGCAACAGAAATACCGCCTTCTCTTCAGGAGCGTTAGTACAACCCTTCACCCTCCGCTGCTAAGCATCTCACACCGTCGTTCCTCTCATCAAGTCAAGTCTGGGTATCCTCCTCGACCCCTTACGTTGATTCCACAACTCCCTGTGTCATCGCTTGGACTTCATAAGGGCGACCAACTGATCGTAACTCAAACCTCCGGCTCTGGCCTCACACCCTCGCGAGTGGCTCCGACCTCATCACCTGTTATCAGTACTCCAAGCAGTAATCAACCACCTATAATGCAACCAGGAAAGCAAGCTATGGGCGACGAGTATGTTCAGACAGACTGGGGCGTCCTCATGCATCGAGTTAGCTATCCTGCGACTATCATGTCTCACCTAGGACTGATTACAAATTTGTAAATATAGGTTGTTCCAGACGATAATGCTTGTTTATTTTCTTCGGTTGGTGTTGTATTTGAGCAGGACATGGGTGCAGCTTCTCGCCTTCGCCAACGTGCGCTTCCTTCCAGCTCCAGACGCGAAGAACCTGAACCTTCTCTCAGTCGTTGCAAATGCTATTCACGCCGACAGTGAAACTTATACGGAGGCCATGCTCGGGTATGCTTGTTGCCACACATTAGGTCCAATTTGACCTCTCCGTCATATCAGCCGTCCACGCGAGCAATACATCAGCACCATTCTCAGCCCAAATTCGTGGGGTGGCGCCATCGGTCAGACCTGTCCCCCCTTTTTTACCCTTTTATCCTCTGACTCTCTCTTAGAGCTGTCCATTTTCTCCAGGCATTATCGTGCAGAAATTGCATCCATTGACATCGAAACAGGACGCATTGACCGCTTCGGCGAGGACTCATACTATACATCACGTGCAATTCTTTTATATTCTGGCATCCACTACGATGCCACCTCCCTTGCACCTACGCCCGGGGCACCTCCCGATTTTCACGAAACGTTGTTCCCTGTGGGTAACGTTGGAATACTGACTGCAGCTGAAGAACTAGCAGCGAAATTGCGGGCCCAGAAAAAGTTCACAAACACTGCAACGTTTCTGCTAAAGTGTGAAGTACGTATCCTATATATCCATTTTCTCTGAGTGGATATGAGCTGATTGGTGTCACGTATAGATTTGTGGAACAGGGTTGAAAGGGGAGAAGGAGGCGCGGCAGCATGCAAGTGAAACTGGCCACGCTCAGTTTGGAGAATACTAGTGGTTGCCATCCTTTGGCTCTGTAAACATTAGCCTCACTTGTCCTACTGATCAAAGAGCCTTGAAGGTACAAATATTGACTGGACGTGGGACTTGCCCCAAATTTTCATAAATCACAAGGCGATCAGGTCCGTCTGAGCTGCATCCCTAGTTCTTCTTAAGGCTCGAGTAACAACAGGCAAAGTAATCGCTCAATGTGATTCATGGTTGTCAGAGACAGTGAACGTTGTTCCGCTATCTGATTAGGCTGTCAAGCTCAAGAATATCTTCGGACGTGAAGCGAGTCTCCTTGGCATTTTTTTGGAAAGTCCATGTTTATCATGGTCTAAGACTGCTTGGCGAAGCCTTTTGTCAATGTCTGCGTTCGTCTTGGTCTGTTCTTCGAAGCCATTCCTCATCTCACGTCCGTATTTAGCGTATTTTTCTTCGAGTTGTAGAAGGTTCTTTCGGTGTTCGCCACTAAGAGATTCGTTGGAATTGAATTGACGTTTCCGCATAGCCAGTGAATTACCTTTTATCCCGTATATCTTTAATATCCTCTGCTGCAAATAAGCGCAGATTTGCCGTAACAGTTCGTGTATGCATTGCGACAGCGTTGAACTTGTTATTCATGTTTCCCACGATTACCTAGCAAAGGGAGGAGCGAGGGGTCACAGGCCCATGAATGAGAAAGAAGAGCCGAGGCTGTACCTCCTGGATCTTGTTTAAAACCTATATGACATCAATCTCCTATATCTTATCACTTCACAGAAGAAAAGGCACTAACCGCAACGATCTTTTGATCAGCATCCATCTCACGTTCCAAGTCATCTTCTGATTCACAATCTGCTGGTTGGAGGCGAGCCGACTGAAAGGGTCTACGAGGTACTTCAAATAGCTGGTCCTTGTGCTGGAGCCTGGAGGAATTTCGTACTCTCGTCATATCTGTGCGAGAGACTGATGTTCATGTTAATCGGACCTCACAACTAAGTTGAGTTCCTAGACTAATTACTCGTACCATCTTCGTTTTTTTCTTTATTGACCTTAGGATGTGGTATCGAGGTGTGAACTTTGGCTTTGTCGGGGGGCCTAGACTTGAGAGCCATGCCGGAAGCGTGGTCTGGAGAACCCTTCGTATGCTCAGCGAACGTGACGGTTGGACGGTGCGGGGTGGTAGGTTTTTTTTCCCGTGTATCAGTAGAAGTCTGCGTAGCATGCATATTGAGGGAATGTCAATATATAAGAGTCATCAGATGCAAGATACACACGAGGACTGAGAAGAGCTCGTCTTGTAAACATTCCCTGGTTTCTTCTTTATCCACATGTGTCAAATCTATGGTTTCAACATGTCCAGGGAGGCGAGCCTTGGGAGAAGAATCTAAAGGGGGTTGTGCGAGGACATTCGGACTCTGAGATAAAGAGGTAATTATTGAAGAAACCAATTATAATCGGTCGTAAATGTACCGGTATCATCTGGGAAACTTTTGGATCAGCAGCCTTTTTGGGTGGCGGAGGTTTTGCTTTGTCAACGATGTTTGATTCCCTGTGTGGGCTGCCTAATTGCAATATTCCTGCTTCAAATACGTGATGATCGGATTCCACGTTCTCAAGGCTGACAATAGGGGTAACAGGGGATCCTTTCGATGTGATATCTACGGGTGTCACAGGGTTAAAGTCAAGGCCGAAGTCAACATCCATGTCGAATCCTTCGCCTTGAGCTATAGCTAGATCTAGTTCGAGTGGTTCCATCGAGGTTGGAGCAATGACAGGCGATAAGTGAAGGGGGGCTTTAAAATCCAGAGGTAAAATAAATTCTTCTTGAGGAAGTGTCTGTCTCATGCGCTTCAGTCAAGATTCCAATTGTATTAATGTGTATAAAATATCACGTGGGTTTTGTGTGGTATCTTGGGGGTGTGGCCTTCCGCATTTGCTTTGATGTTGGATGTGAAGGGTGCATCTTCGATGGAATTCAATTGATCCATATTCTCCCAGGGTGCTCTTTTCAACTTCGCCTCTTTTTCCGTCTTTGGAGAAACGAGAATAGGACACTTCGGGAGAGCTACGGGTCGCATAGTCTGTGAAGTGCTAGTAAATGACAATTCAATGGACTCCCTAGACCTTCGCAAGAGTACCGTGTCTCCCTTGAGCTCATCCAAAGAAACAGTGTTGATTATTGGAGCTAGATTATCGGCCTCATCTTCAGATTCTATGATCGTGACTCTCCTTCCTGGCCTCTAAGAGATGATGGAACAATGAATTCGTAATCAAAAGAAAAGAACCACTTACTTTGGTTCGAGACTGGGCCACAGAACTGTCGACATTTCTCCGCTGCTTGCTCTTCACAGACGGTTTGAGCTGTTTCAAACATTTCGCGTTACCTGGAGCCATAGTATCCTTATGCCCAGAGGGTGTATTACTCTCTTCCATAGCCGCTATGCCAACTACAGCATCCGATAAGAAATTTGACTTGGGTGGCATAGGACCCCGTGATGCAAGAGGGACGGGGTCTGTATCTGTATCTGAATGGCAGGGAAGGGGAGAGGACTTCCTGGCGCGGGCTGTGTACTTGGTAGTCGACCGTGTCGTGGCGGTTTCTACGGGTCTAAGAAGCTGTGAGTTGTAGAGAGGCTGGAGCTTAGCTACTTTCCCCTTCCTGGTTTCTTCATCCATAGGATCATCCACTTCCCGTCTGCGCTTCAGTGGCTTGAATATAGCTTGAATGCTACCCGACAATTTCTCGTCAGAACCTTGGCTTTTTGCACTTCTGGATAGGGCCTTGAGGTTCTCTTAAAAAGAGGCCACCCATACTTTAAAACAGATATACGGGTATGAGTGGTCTTTAGTTACCCGACGTCTGTAACACTCCCCTCTGGCGCGTTACACCAGTGATCTTTTTTGATTGGTTATGCCCAGGCGTCTGTAAATCGAGAGTTTCCATATCCGTCAGGCTCTCTTCAGAATCGACAACGAATTTCGAGATTGGCAGATTGTTAACGGGTGGGTTTCCTTTTTTCCCTATCACCAGACCGCATCCTCTCTCTGGATTCGGGTCCGGATGACTGCTGATTACATCTAGAAATTGACCTTTTGATGTCACTGGGGTGATATTCTTATCTTGAATCATCTTGGATTCTAGTACTACTGCGCCTGGTTCAGTAAAGCACATATACTTCTGGGTTTTTTTATGCTTCGATCCCATTTGATGTGTTTTCTCTTCAGGGCTACTGGTAGCATAGACTGATTATGATATCAGCATGTTAGTGTTCAACAATGGCAAAGGTTACTCTTAATAGCGCACAGATTTCTACTTCCTTGGATTTTTCCTATTCCAGGTGGTGAGCCTGAGGAGAATATAATCAAATATATCATAGTTCACCTCAAGAGATGCCACGGGAATACCATTCAGGTCGAGGGGACCCCCTGCTAAGACGGAGCTCTTGAATTTGGAATGTGAGCCATTGCCTTGATGTACCAATCCGCCCTAACAAACGAACCATTCTGCATGAGCTCCAGCTACATGAGAAGGAAGGAAGTGTGAACCAAGCCTCTGGCATGTAGCGCAGCTTTGAATTCCTTCAAGTCTTCAACGGCAATCTTGAACTTGACGGAGTGACGTTTGATATCAGAATTTGGGGGACCCAGCACTGGACCCAGTCCTATAAACGGGGGCGAGGAAAGAGAAAGCGCCACTTGAAGAGTAGTCCCAGTCCCTGAGAGTTTCCAGGGAAGGAGTAAGTGTGGTTTGTCCACGATTATTATCAAATAGGGTACCTTTTCCCAATGGCTCTTCCAGTTGTATAGAAGCAATCGAGCCATAGTCCACTTCCAAACAGTCAATGCTGTCCTGATAAAGGCTCAACACATCCACGTTTATAAATCGAGAAAACAACACACCCCCTCCTGAACGTTTACCACAAAGCCGCTACAGTCGAGGTAGATTCGATTAAGAGACTGTGGGTGAATGTACACAATGGTGTTCGCACAGATTTCATTGGACCGCAAACGGAACGGTTGAGGCCTGACATGGATTAGCTCGAGTATGAATCAAGTTTATGTATTGCGATAAACTGACTTTCGACCGTCCGTTCTTGCAATGGAAGCAATGAATTGGTCTGTCGTCTGTGGATTACACGTCAGAATATAGAAACCGACTGCTAACAATGAAGGTCCCACCTTTTCCCACTGGTCACCCTTGGCATCTCGAAAGATTGCAGCCAGTTCACTACAGGTTTTCTTTCCAAACGCTCTTTTGGCTCTGGCATTTTCAAAGACGTCTTTGGCTAAGTCCGCACGGCCAGTAACATCACATGAACTTGGTGTAAGACGGGCAAGGAGTTGAAATAGAGAGTCCAAAACAAGATATTCTAGGTCGCTTTAATTTAGATAGCATGCCTCTTTAAACCGAGGGTAACGAGAGAGGGCATACCGTTTGTCAATGCAATGATGCCGCCCAAACGACTCCTAAGGTCCACAACAGGTAATGGTCAAGAAGAAAACCTGCGGAATCACTCAATCGACGCCTTACCCCCCTAGAATAGTTTTCTGTTTCAACAACTCCCGGTTTTTTGCACACTCTGCTGCCGCGTCCGCCAAAAGAGAATAAGCCTTCAAATAATTGATGGCCGTAGTGAGGTACATATATGCGCTCTATAGAGACTCACTCACTTGAGTTCTGATACGTGCACTCAAACTTAAGCCGGGTGTGGATCCCAACATCTTGAAAAGAGGCTTGTAAAGTGTTTGTCCGATCGGGACCATATCTTCGCGATTGGGGGAGGGGGGGGGGAGCAATATTAGCAAAAAATTTATCACAGTCAAATACATATAAGTTGCCTGGCTTTTCTCCGTCGATGTATGTCTATAATAGTGATGGGTCATTACCAGTCATAAAACGTCAACGTGAATGTACTTACCTGTAGCCCATTTAAAATCCCTCTTAGAAGGCCTTCCCATGTTTCTATATATTTCATGTTTTGATTCGATCTCTCTACCTTCAGAAGTGGCGAGAGTCGGGATTTGAAGAGGTCCGTGACGACTAACGAAGTGAGCCTGAGAGTGAGCTTGGGCTGTGATTCGTAAAGCGCTACTATTTGCTTTGAAAAAAGCTCCTGGAAGCTTAGAAAGAAGCTTTGTGAAGGTTGTTTAGAAGATGTCTGTGTGAACAGGACTCGTCAGAGCAACTCAGCAGTACAGTCCAGTAATAGTCCAGTAACTCACAAGAAAATTGAGAACTGATCTGAATTCCTCAAAAAAATTTACGGGGAGAGATTTCCTCTCATTTGCAGATACCCTCTTTTGGAGATCCTCCAGTGTTCTAGCCGCCATGCTGGTGAATGGGAACTGGCGGAGGCTGACTTCGAAAAATTGGCGGCGACCATCTCCGCTAGTTAGCTACAGCGGCCCCAATCAGTCCCATTCACTTCCCATTAACAAATTTAGTGTAGATACTGGAGTCTGAAGAGATTTCGTACCTAACGTCCTGTCAGAGTGGCCTTGCGTCCCCTTTCATGTCCCAGCAGAATGATTGACAGATGGGGGAATGTCACGAGTTATACTTTTTTTATGCTGAGCTCGACTTCATGCATCTTGATTGATCAAGATGAATGACGTCGTTCACTGTGCAAAGCGCCTCGACCCGCCTCGGATAGGTCAAATTTCTGAGTTGTCAATACGAGTCCACGAGTCATAATGCCACTGTACTTGCGTTGGGAGGTATGCGCGACGGGCTGTAATCAAAAGTCTCCTGCATGGAATATGCTTGCGCTTGCTCCACAAGTTCCAACTTCGAAAATCTGATCGACATCACGTCAAACCTGCAGATATTGTTAAGCTTGCCCCTGTGGAGGCGCCTTGTCGGCACAGGGTTCCGGGGTATATATTAATCAGTACTTCCGAAGACCGTTCGTTAAATAGAAGTTTAGGCGGTTGGCACCTTGCGTGCACTGCAAGGTGACTAAAGTCTTGCAAACGCTCGTGATCTGTTTTTTATCTCCTAGTTCTGGATCAGCCCTATGGTGGGAAAGGTTTCTCTTGCGTGACTCACCGGGTGTTCAGCACGGTCCACCTCTGGCGCTACTCGGATAAAGTGCATGGAGTTGCCTCCGTCGAATAGAATCATCTCAACGGCTGTTCTTTGCTCCCCTCACACTAACCATCACCTCTTCAATGCGAGTGAATGACCTAAAGTTACAGCTGGATGTGCAAAGAGGCTCGAGGTTTGGGAAGGAGACATAGGGCCGGCGCCGTGTGTTTTAAGAGATTAAGATTAATATTGATATTCTGGAAGTGATTAGGTTTTTTTCATCATTTTCAGGGATCATGATGCTTACATTAATCCCCTAGTCAACAGACACTCAGGGCATAGACGCTAGGTGAGTTCGGGGTTATGACTGATGTGAGCCTATTCCCAGGGTATAAAATAGATTCCCTCATGTTCCTAGCGATTAATTTGCGTCATAGGTATCAACACCTTGCTTTCGAAACCAGATTTGTCGTGGTTGGTGACGACTGGAACAGCTAAGTTGATCTTTTTTTTTTGGTATAGGCGCCTCGCGTTTCGGAAAACCCTTCATCAACCAGAGCGCGTATCGACACTCTGCGTCTGAACTTTTCTCTTACTTTTTTTTAAAAAAAATATAAGCTATGGCAGCACCGGCACCATGCTCCCTTCACAGTATTTCATATACTTGGCCAGTGAGGGTCCTTGTTACCGCTATCGCTTGAAGTTGAAATGTTTGTGTTATTTCCATTTTGTAGCGCCAACCATGCAGCTAAATATGCGGAATTGAAGACAGTGGTCGCGCTAGTACCTGAAGTTGCGATTAAGTAATTATGCCGTCAGTAAAGAACCTCGGAGGGTCTGCTCCTACTGAGGGCACGTGCGTTTCTAGGGAAAATGATAGAGCCCATTGCACCTCACCTGGCTGAATTCAATAAGTGAGTGCTCTTCAAGTTTAGAATTGTTTTGCTGACCAACACTATTGGCAAGATGGATAGATTTGAGTTATGTTACCGATGGTTTTTCGCCGGAGAACCGACTCTATTCCTCGTCTGATTTATATATCTGATGGATCCTGGTGTAAAAAGTGGGTGTTATCGGAGAGCGCTTCTCTGTCGTATCAAGTACTCTGTGGAACCAGCCATCAGATAGAAAGCAATATCACTCGGCTTTTGGTCTCTCCGACAGATAGTTATTCACCTGCCCCGTATGGTTTAAAAAACAGCAAGGTAAAGTGCTTCTGTCCTTTGTTTAACATCCCGGTCAAAATTTTACTGTTCCAATGGCTGACCCATTCCTCAAAACATTCAAGCTTCCCGATATACATTGCCCGTTCCCTCTCAAATATCATAAACATGGAGACGAAATTTCTGCAGCCTCAGACCATTGGTTCGAACATGGATGCCGCAAATTTACGGAAGACAAGCGTCGCCGCCTAGACGGGTTAAAAGCAGGCTTGCTTACAGCCTACTGCTACAACGACACAGATGATTATCGTCTGCGTGTTGTCTGTGATTTTATGAACTTTCTTTTTCACCTTGACGATCTCTCCGATGATCTGAAAGCGAAAGACACCGTGATCCTCTCCGACATCGTTATGAACGCTTTCGCCTCCCCACACTCATATAGGCGATACCCTCCGAACGGAAGGGAACTCCCGGAAGACGAACCTGATGCGAGTAGACTGGCTCGAGAGTACGCTCTTTCTCACTTTATCTGTTTTCCCTACACTCACTAGAAGTCTTTTTTACCTAGCTGTTGGAGCCGATGCATCCAAGATGCAGGGCCTGGAGTTCAGGCTCGGTACTACCGAAGCATGGAGAAATTCTTCGAGTCTGTCGAGAGCGAGGCGGTATCGCGTGACAGTAATTCGCTACCTGACGTAGAAACATACATGGTTCTTCGCCGGGACAACAGCGGTTGCAAGCCTTGTTTCGACCTTATCGAATACGCTCTTGACATCGATCTTCCCGACTTTGTGATCAATGATCCTATTTTCCAGACACTCGCGCAGTGTGCTAACGATTTTATTTCTCTTTCAAATGTGAGCTGAATCGTTAGTCCTTTTTATGTTCGACTGTCGCTAATATGCGTGTTCAGGACATTTTCTCTTACAATTTTGAGCAACATCGGGGAGATACGTATAACATCGTCGTCATCGTTATGAAAACGTACGAAACGGATCTTCAAAGTGCCATCAACCACGTCGGAGAGATGTGCTGTGCATCTGTAGACAAATTCTTGGAAAATAAGGCCAAGCTTCCTTCGTGGGACCCGCAGATCGACGGTGATGCCAGAAGATACATTCAAGGACTCGAAGACTGGATATCGGGGTCTCTTCGATGGAGTTTTACGTCGGAGAGGTATTTTGGCCAGAAACAGGACGAAGTTCGAGCGAATGGTGTGGTTCAGCTGCTCACTCCGATGCGCCGAGCAAATGCAGGTTGATGACCTGGTTGCTTGAGTTGCCTTTAAGTACGCTAGATCTGTGGCTAATGTTTTCTTAAATATATATATATATGGTCTCAATACCGAGAGCATTTCTAGAGGGAATACGATTCCATCTTTTCTCGACTGGGTTCTTATATCCGGAATTTTTTGAAGGAAGAGTAAGGTTCTGTATGTTATACCTGACACGATCAAAGGGAGTTGAATAAGTAAATGATTTAAGAAATACACATGAGGAAGAGTTATAGCAAACATGAGTAGTTCCACTGCCCATTTGAACTCCATTTATCAGTATGGGAGTCACAAAAAAAGTTATATGCGGATTGAAGAGGGAAGCAGATATGATGACGATTCTATGGTCGGCGGGAACATTGATCCATGTCATAGTACATAAGTGCAGAAAGAAAACCAGCTCACAACTGGATCAGCGGATCAGCATCGTTCCAGGTCTGTGTAAATTGTAGTGCACTTGCTTGTGTCTCCGCCCAAAAGAAAGTAGCAAACTTCAACGGGCGTCGATGACAGAAAGTTTACTGTTACTAGAACGAGGCTTGCTACACTTAGGTAAATTCGGAATGTAGGCTATATGTGGACACACCATGTTTGTGGGTTTATGATGCCAAGCATACTTGGCTTGTCTTGGACAAGAGAGAGATGGTCTCTATGGCAAAGTATATGACTTAAACACTGATGGAGCCACTTATACACAGATGGCTCGGATGAATATGACACCATGGATGCAAGCTTTATCAACTGGCAGGTCTATAGGAGATGATGGAAGAGTCCATGCAATGCCAATGAAGGGGCAGATGAGTCATCCTCAGTGTGAAGTTGGGTTGACAGGGAGTAGGGCACTGTCATTTGATGGCCCTACCTGTGAAATAATGTGATGGGTGATAGTTCTTATTCCAGAGTTGCTATCATGTTGAGTACCTGCCTCTCAGGCAGTGCAAGTTTCATCATCACAGTGATTGGATTCTTACTTGAACTGAGATGGATTTCTGAGATTATTCAAAACAATGGAAAAATCTATGCATATAATAAAGTATTAGAAGCACAGATAAGTGGCCAGAGAGCATGTATACATGTCTTGCTTTTTTGACAAGCCTGCCTAGTGGTATCAGTCTCAAACCAAGGTAGGCAAGTTACAGCCTTTGCATAAAAAACAACTTTGATCTGCATGGCTCACCACAGTCTTGCAAATGGTTTTTTGGTTAGTCCTGAATTACCCTTGCTTTTTCACCATCTGGACACATATAAGTAAGTCCCCCTATCAGTGATAATCACCTTGCCTCCAGCTTGTTGTTGTTATCTGGTAAATCAACAATGAATTCCTCTACCACAATTATTCTCTTTTAGTTTAACACTACACCCTAGGAACTGTGACAGATTCCTAGTGTTTCAGGGCAGTGATCCAAGGATAGGCACCAGTCCCCATGGGGTTATATAAATAGTCATGGGGGTGAGGTACAGCCCCTCAGTACTTGGAGTCACTGAGGTAGTGAGCTTGCAAATAATTTACTTTTGTTTATAGTTAATTACCCTGGTAGAATCTGTTTGTCTTATAGTCATTTCTTAATAAATAAAAACATGTTTTCTCATAAATACCACAACACAGCCTGGCTCCCTGTCTTAGCAGATTATCTTCTCTCATAAGAGTTTCTGTAGATTGTTCAGTACCTATTTCTTGTTGGTATTACAGATTATTACAAGTG
Organism: Ramaria sp. MG151; assembly: GCA_003314545.1. NCBI lineage: Eukaryota > Fungi > Basidiomycota > Agaricomycetes > Gomphales > Gomphaceae > Ramaria > Ramaria sp. MG151. The sequence goes on from QMFG01003095.1 coordinate 14,601, forward strand.
GCAGAAGCTACTTACAGTATTAGTAAGTAACTAGTATAGTAGGTTAGCTGAGTTTGTATTAGAACCTTAACATGTTTCTGCCTTATACTTCCATTGCAAGGCTGGTTACTACTTCTGCAGGTAGCTAGCTGCATCAGAAGTTGCAACAGGTTATGGGTTCCAAGTAATGTGTTCCCAGCTTGCCACTGGTAAAAATTGGCTAGTTAGGACTAGGCATTAGCCTTGTATACCCATTGTAAGAATATGCATTGCAAAGATCACACACTAACAAGCCAGCAGACTAGCCACATCTATTTTCAATCCAACTCTGCCAGCACCATTTTCTTCAACCTTAGCTATTGTCTCATATTGCCTCTACACTGACACCACCATCTTCTATTATCACTTGCTATCTAATCAACTCAATTAATCATTATGTCATCATCCATGATTTCCTCATTGACTCATAACCAATATTCTATCAAATTGCAACCCATTGAAGGACGAGCTGTAAGAAGGCTTTCTGCTGCAGACACAGACAGAAGTCCTAATGAGAGGGGATCAAACTTCTCTAGTTTTTATGTTAACTATTTACAAGAATTTATATCTAAAGAAATGTGGAATGTGGACCGATGTGGAATGTGGACCTAAGATATACTAAAAATAGATCCATAATCACCGTACAGGGAGTGCCACTCCCTTACATCTTCCCAGGACTACAAATTTGACCATCTCTGGTCAATCCATTATCGGAACATCACAAAAATGATATGTGTGTGTGGTTGGGATGGTGTATGTGACATGTTTGTTGATAAGAATGACATGTGTGGGAATGTGACAGGCAATACAGCATGAGTGTGATGTAAATGTAATGGTGTGACAGGTCATGAGGCACAATGAGAATGCAGAAGTACGAGTGTGCGGCACGGATGGACATAGGTGTCACGATCATGATTTGTGTCCTACTCCACCTTCCAAACCATCCAAACAACCTTCTTCCGAATTGATACTTCGGAATCCGAACCATCGCCAATTTTGTCACACATGAACCATTCAACATTCCGTCACCCTTAACACCCTGACTCGCCCTAATAACATCACAAGGACCCAAGCAATAGATCAGGTCCTGTTATTAGCCTTTCCTCAGAAAAGAAGCATCTACACTATCCCCATCTATTTCTAGGAACTCAATATCAGGGTCGATTCTATGCTTCTAAAAGCTTATGGTGACAAGACATACGATTCAATATGTTGACACATTCATCTCCAACATTCAGGGTCGTTGTTTAAGGAAGTGAAACAAGGGTTCGTCTATCCGAAAAGACATGCAATTTGGAAACAGGTTTCAGGATTTATTTCTAGTTCGTTAAATCTTTTTCTTATTCACAATTTTCACCCAACCCTTGTTCTCTATTTCCTATGGTCGTTAATTAGCATACATGTACCTTAGCTACTTTCCGATCCCCAACGGACTCCTCCCCATTCGCTCTTGCCTCCGAACCCCTCAGTATATAAGTAGCACATTCGCATGTATGTTCCCCAGTTCAATTATTGCACGTCTACTCGATTGATCTACTCTGACTTAACAATTCATTGTGAACTATCTTGAACAACAACTTCACTTCGAAGTAAGTCCTATAAAACTTATCAATTTGGGTTTGAATACACTTCAAAAGAATGTAAAACCATTGGCTGTGATTGGCATGAACTAGAAGGTTCATCCAATCCACAAGATAGATTCTTTTCGGAACATCTATCTCTTTGGAACTATGCACTTTTTTGCAAACATTCTGAAAGCCATTCGCTTTTACTGTAGGATTCCTATTCGCTTTCAAATAACATTTTATTATCATTCAAACATTTCTGAACATTAAGACTAACACTATATTCACTTATAACATTCATCTTTGATAGTTGAATTCTGACAATAGGGAGAGTGAGATGAATGTAGTTTGTTTGAATGTGATGAGGTTGAATAGGAGTGCACGTGAGAAACTGAATTGTGCAAGAAGCTTGCAAGTGTGCAAATATGCACAGATTGAGTGGCTGGGTGAGGGTTGAGCAGCTCAGGTTTGTGTGACCTAGGTTGTGTGTGCAACATGTTGTGACATGTGTCTGATGGTCTGCGTGGTCGTTGGGTTTCGGGTGGCCTGGGTTGCATGTCTGACATGTTATGACACATGTCCTCCATGATGAGACATGTTTTTGGCAGTTTTCCTGTGTCAGATGGTGGAACAAGATGTTTGTCAGGGGACAACCCGTTTTCACCAAATCCTCCATCTCCAAGGCCCCTACACAGGCAAAGCACAAGTCTGAGGTGCGGGAACCTCGGTCCAAAGCCTCGGGTCCTTGACCCGAAGCCTCCAAGCACGAACCCAAAGTCTCGGGCCTCTAGTCCGAAACCTCAAACCACCCGAGACCTCAACCCAAAATCGGGGTAGAGCCCGAACATCCAATCCGAACCCTCGGCCCAACATCCGACCTTTGTCAGGGTCGAAGTACCTTATGGGGATAGAAGTCGGGCAGGGTTGACAGCGCGTAGGAGTGCCCCTGGTTGGGTGTTAGATAGTTGTATATAGTCTTTTCACTAGTAGCAGGGATTCCCAGACTTTTCTCTTTGGATTTCCCCTCTACTAGGTGAGAGTTCTCTTACTGTATTTTCTTACACATATATATCTTTGGATTTCCCCTCTACTAGCTACCTGCAGGCACTAGGAGGGTTGCCCTTACAATGTTGGGGTAGCTGGTTGTCACGATCACAGTCTGGACATTCAATTCACACTATATTTGTTCCGAAGAAATCCTTCCGAAGCATTTCATCCGAAGCCCAAAGCAACATTCCCACACTCCCATCACTTTCATCCCACAACCCTTTTCGTCTATCACGTCAACTCAAATACACCATCTATTGAATCAATTCCTGTGAAACAATCAGTGGTCAGGTCCAATCATATTCTTTTTTTAGAAAAGAACCACCCTGACTATCCCCATCACTATCCCCATCTTTCACCATGAAATTATGGATTGAGTTCTTCCCATTCACTCAAAGCTTGCGATGACATGCCATATCATCAGGCTTAATGATATGAACGTTCTAGACTCTCATAATGGCTCTCCAAAAGATTTAGGCATGGCTATCCTTACCCGAAGAGCCACGTGATTCGGAAACATGTTTCAGGAGTTGGTGATGGTCGATTATCCTTTCTTCATTCACAATTTTCCTTCCACCACTATTCTACGTTTTCTATGGCCTTTAATTAGTATACATGTACCTGGATTACTCTCTGATCCTCATGGACTCATTCCCATTCGCCCTCTCTTCCGAACCCTTCTGTATATAGCTAAACACATTCGCATGTATATTCCCTAGTTCAATTATTGTATGTCAACTTGATTTTCTACTCACACTTGCCAAACTCGCTCCCAACTCAACTTCACCAACAACTTTATATTTTTTGAGTAAGCACTCCAATTCAATTTTTATTAGTTAAATCCACTTCAAGGAATGTAAGATCATTGGCTGTGATCGACATGAACTGCAAAGTTCATTCAATTCACGAGATAGAATCCTTTTGGAACCTCTGTCTCTTCGGAACTATGCACTTCATTCGCAGACGTTCCGAAAGTCATTTGCTTTTACTGTAGGATTTCTATTCACGTTCCAAACCCATTCGGTTATCATTAGGAATATTTCCGAATACTTTTACTAACACAACATTCATCCACAACATTTATCACTGTTATTCGGATTCTGACACTGGTCATGAAGCCATGCAAGGTATCCAGGTGTGCACATGTGCTGAGCTCCATGCAATGCTGTTTGTGCGGCCAATGTATCATGACACGTGTCTCCTGCAGGTGCAGTGAATGTTGTGTAAACTGCACAGATAGGGGTGGCACTTTGACCAGTGCAGTCATTGTTGTCTCCATTCCACAACTCAGCCTTGTGAATGAAGCCCAGCCTTTCTCCCATCCCCTTGTCTCTCAAGTACCTGGCCTAGGTCACATGCCTGATGCATTGTAACAAGGATGGGGCAGTGAGTGGATTCTATGGACCCTGACATGTCATTTCATTTGTCACACTGTTGGAAATGCCATTCAACACGTAGGGCAGCCATGTTGGCTCATTTTTTGGCTCCACTGGGGAAGGTGCAGAGTTGAGGCCAGTGGCTTGGGTCCTGCATTGACAACTTGAATGGGCTTGGCAACAGACAGCGGTGTAATGAGTAAGGTAATGATTGGAAAGGAAGACTCAAGAAATGAAAATGTTGTACTGTATATTTCCTCCTTGTGTGCATTCTGTGCATCTGCTAGTTGATTGAGAAGAAAGAATAGCTTAATTGTGTCTGCAAGGAAGGAATCTGAGTCACCAGTGGATGACATGACTTGGTATTGTGAGCTGTGGAGCAGTGAGGGTCTGCAAGATACTGTGTGTGCCAGAATGGTGAGTAGCATGGTAACACAAGTGAGTGCCGGGATGGTGACAGTTGCTGGACACAATGAGTATGCGCTGGTGATAGTGAATGCAAATGTGGAGTGGATGTGCAGAGAAAGCCTAAATGTGGAGTGGATGTGCTGAGAAAGCCTAAATGTGAGTGACACAGTGACACAAGTGAGTGCCAGGATGGTGAATGTTACTGCATGCAATGAGTATGCACCAGTGATAGTGAATGCAAATGCAGAGTGGACACACTGAGAAAGCCATCTGAGATCGTGCGGAAGAGACTTTTAATCTCAAGGTTGGATTTGACAATGTGTGAGGCTCCAATATATAAGAAGGCTTTCTGCCACAGACACAGACAGAAGTCCTAATGAGAGGGGATCAAACTTCTCTAGTTTTTATGTTAACTATTTACAAGAATTTATATCTAAAGAAATGTGGAATGTGGAGGTAAGATGTACTAAAAATAGATCCATAATCGCCGTACAGGTGTCACGATCACAATATGGACACCTCACCTATATCATTGATCCTCCAAACCACCTCTTCCGAACAGATTGTCCGAACCCCAAACCATCAACGCCCCAATTACATCATTTTCATTCAACAACCTGCTTCTTCATCAGTTTCCCTGCATCAATCTATTAATGTTTAGTGAAACACATCATTGGTCAAGGGTAATCATAACCTTTTCAAGAAAGAACCACCCTGACTATCCCCATCACTATTCCCATCTTTTTCATTATACTCATTGATTGAGTTGTTTCTATTCTTTGGAAGCTTGCGATGACATTCCATATTATTAGACTCTATAATATGGATGTTTCAGACCCTCAGGATCATCCTCCAAAGAATTTAGGGACGGTTATCTTTACCCAAAGAGCCATGTGATTCAGAAACATGTTTCAGGAGTGGTTGTTAGTTTGTTTCATCCCCTTTCTTCATGCACAATTCTCCTTCCATCCTTGTTCCTTGTTTTCTATGGCCTTTAGTTAGTATACTTGTACCTTAACTATTTTCCGAGCCTCACAGACTCTTCCCCATTCGCTCTCTCTTCTGAACCCTTTGATATATAGCTAGCACATTCGCATGTATATTCCCTAGTTCAATTATTGTATGTCAACTTGATTCTTCCTACCCATACTTGTCAACCCGTTCTAAATTCAACTTGAACAACAACCTCATATTTGAGTAAGCACTCCAATTCTACTTTTATTAGTTTAACACACTTCAAAGAATGTAAGATCATTGACTGTGATTGACATGAACTGTGAAGTTCATTCGATCTACGAGATAGAATCCTTTCGGAACCTCTATCTCTTCGGAACTATGCATTTTGTTCGCAGATGTTCTGAAGGTCATTTGCTTTTACTGTAGGATTGATCTTCACTTTCGAATACCATTCTATTATTATTAGGAACATTTCTGAACAGAATCACTGACACCTCACTCATCTACAACTTTTATCACTGATATTTGGATTCTGACAACAGGGAGTGCCACTCCCTTACAGAGCTGAATGCCATTTTCCAATTATGCTGACATACCCTAATCCTGCTCATTTCTATCACAAGCTCTCTAATCCCAATCATCACAACACTTATGCCATTGGAGAGCCAGTATATGTCAATGACTCCTCAGAACCATTCATATTTCTTGGAGATAAAAGGGTATACTATCATGCAGGGCAAGAGGAATATGTGGCAGAATTCAAGGGACCATGCCCAGAATATCCTCCCCTGCCCATTCAACTTACTCTTCATCATAGAATCCAGATGGATTGCATTTTCCACCCCACTCATCAATCATTCATGGACAGGTTCATAAACAGTCTTTGGAGCCTGTGTTGTCTCTGATTCATCAACCTTTTCTGGATGACACAATGACTCGTCTTATCCAATTTGCTTAGGAGACATTGGACAAGTTGAGGAATATCATTGGTGGACATTTCTTTTGTTCTTTTATCTGAAACATTATCTTTTTCACCTGATCTCTCTTTTGTTCCATGTTTGATAGCCTTTTCTCATCATTACTAACTGTCATTCTATTCTTGTACTATATTCCTGCTCCACACTTCTTTCCCCTACCCTGACACATTCTCACCTATCTGCTTTGTCAGATACTCCTTTCTTGATTCCTTTCTTGTACTTTTTGTTCTCATGCTTTGTCATGCAACCTGTCAGAATCCAAATAATAGCAATAAATGTTGTGGATGGATGTTATGTTAGTACGAGTATTCGGAAATATCTCTAATAGTAACCGAATGAATTTGAAAAGCAAATGGAAATCCTACAGTAAAAGCGAATGACTTTCGGAACATCTGCGAAGAAAGTGCATAGTTCCGAAGAGACAGAGGTTCCGAAAGGATTCTATCTCGTGAATCGAATGAACTTTACAGTTCATGTCGATCACAGCCAATGATCTTACATTTCTTGAAGTGGATTTAACTGATAAAAGTTGAATTTGAAAGGCTTACTCAAAAATATACAGTTGTTGGTGAAGTTGAGTTTGGAGCGAGTTTGGCAAGTAG